>JARJHM010000603.1:0-198746 GCA_033356055.1 Carex pumila
CTTCAAAATCAACGCCATCGAGTTGTGCTTCAAATCTCAGCTGTCGCGAACTGCTGCCTCAAATATTCACTCAGCTTCCTTGAAAATTCCACAAGAAAAGCCCTACAATTAAAATTAAATAAAAAGTGAAATCAGTTGCATCGGATGATCAGACAGAAACAGCTAACAAGTCACGGCTAATTCAACTTTGGTTGACTTCTACCGAACAGGTACGCGAAACTGCATATCTAATGAGAAGCAAGCACACAAGCCAGCAATTCCTCAGCGTTCTACTGCAATAGATAGAAGGTAAAAAAAGAAGAAGTAAAATACAATAATTGAAACGTACCTTTCACAAAATCTGACAAGAAGAATACCTGAATCAAACCAAACAGATTTGCAGTTTAGTTACCTTCAAAATCAATGCCATCAAGCTGTGCTTCAAATCTCAGCTGTCGCGGACTGCTGCCTTCAAATATTCGCTCAGCTTCCTTGAAAATTCCACAAGAACAGCGCTACAATTAAAATTCAATAAAAACTGAAATCAGTTGCATGGGATGATAAAACAGAAACAGCTAACAAGTCACGGCTAAGTCAACTTTGGTTGACTCCTACCGGACAGGTACACGAAACTGCATATCTAATGAGAAGCAAGCACACAAAGCCAGCAATTCCTCGGCATTCTAGTGCAATAGAAAGAAGTTGAAAAAGAAAAGTAAACAACAATAATTGAAACGTACCTTTCACAAAATCCGACAAAAAGAATATCTGAATCAAACGAAACAGATTTGCAGTTTAGTTACCTTCAAAATTAATGCCATCAAGTTGTGCTTCAAATCTCAGCTGTCGCGGACTCCTCCCTTCAAATATTCGCTCACCTTCCTTCAAAATTCCACAAGAAAAGCCAAACAATTAAAATTCAATAAAAAGTGAAATGAGTTGCATGGGAAGATACAACAGAAACAGCTAACAAGTAACGGCTAACTCAACTTTGGTTGACTTCTACCGGACAGGTACACGAAACTGCAGATCTAATGACAAGCCAGCGCACAAGCCAGCAATTCCTCAGCGTTCTAGTGCCATAGAAAGAAAGTTAAAAAAAAAAAGTAAACAATAATAATTGAAACGTACCTTTCACAAAATCTGACAAGAAGAATACCTGAATCAAACCAAACAGATTTGCAGTTTAGTTACCTTCAAAATCAATGCCATCAAGTTGTGCTTCAAAGCTCAGCTGTCGCAGACTCCTCCCTTCAAATATTCCCTCAGCTTCCTTCAAAATCCAGAAGAAAAGCCCTACAGTTAAAATTCAATAAAAAGTGAAATCAGTTGCATGGGATGATAAAACAGAAACGGCTAACAAGTCACGGCTAAGTCAACTTTGGTTGACTTCTACCGGCCAGGTACACGAAACTGCATATCTAATGAGAAGTAAACAACTATAATTAAAACGTACCTTTCATAAAATCTGGGAAGAAGAATACCTGAATTAGACCAAACAGATTTGCAGTTTAGTTACCTTCAAAATCAATGGCATCAAGTTGTGCTTCTCAGTTCAGGTGCCATGGACTCCGCCCTTCAAGTATCCTCTCAACTTCCTTAAAAAAGACACAAGAAAAGCCCTTTAATTAAAATACAACAAAAAGTGAATTCAGTTGCATGGGATGATAAAACAGAAATAACTAACAAGTCACGGCCAAGTCAGCTTTGACTGACTTCTACCGATCAGGTGCACGGAACTGCACATCTAATTGGAAGCAAGCACACAGGCCAGTAATTCCTGAGCTATCTAATGCAATAGATAGAAAGATGGTAAAAAAAAAAGTAAACAACATGGCATATAATTAATGAATTAATGATACTTGAGTAACCTAGAATTATATGATACAAGAAAATTACAAATCAATGTATACCTGGAAGATGACCAACTTCGCATCATATCTCTTTGTCGCATTTTTTTAAATATTGAGCCAAAAGAGCAATCTGCTGAATCAGAAAAAAAAATATTTACTTGACTTAAGGAAAAAAAAATGCTTCCCTAACTTGCAAACTAAAACTAATACAAAGGATGTACCACTTGAGAAGAGATGACATTCAATTGACAAGGCCTATTCAAGGTAATCAACTTCACATTGGCAAATTCTTCACCTAGTATAACATACAGATAGCAATTAGAGCAATTAGAAGTTAATCACATTGCATCATAGGGTGCAACCTAAATTGAGTTGTCTAATTTACATTTGTTTTATCACTTCTTGAATTTATATTTGAATCATACGGTGCAATTAGAGCAAATTCTATTCGTTTTATCACTTATTGACTGATATTTATTTAGCATAGGGTGCAAATAATCTAAATTGAGTTGTTGAATTTAAATTGATGTATACTATGTAAAAATGCCAAAATCTTGAGTCAGTAATAATTTCTAATTACTAGTAAATGAAAATACAATATAATGTACCTTACTCTATTGTCATAGGTTCAGATTGAAGACTGAAAAGATTAGTTGTTCAAGCTATTAAACAAATTTATAGAAGTTATTAAAATATTTATAAAATTAGTATTTGTTGAAAAAAAATATAAAACAAACTTTATCTTTACCTGAAATCTCAATGTCCTTTATAGCAAGTACAAATATTTAAAAAATATATTAATTACCTAAGAGAAGTATGGGAAAGAGAAGATAAAAAGAATCAGTACAAATTCCAGTAGCAAATTAGTTCTAAAAGGAAGCAAAACCAATTGTGAAATGTATCTGTACCAGCCATTTTTTTTTTACCTAATTGAACTACACTTAACAGAATTTGTTCAAAAATCTTACTAACTAGATGCATGCCTCGCTTTGCTTCGGCATCGGGTGTTGAGGCGAAAAATAAAAATAAAAGATAACTATATAGAAAGAGAGAACAATTGTACTGAGATATAACTAAAACTATATCACAAAGTATTAGATTATTATGCTACCTGAGATAAATTAACATCAACTTATCAGTTGTGTTTGGAATTGGAAGATGGATAAGCACTATGCTATATTGCTATGTGATAGCATGCTAACCTTCTGTTACTATACTGCCAAACACAACTATTTTGTACAATGTTTTATCAAAAATGATTTCAAGTGTTTTGAACACAACAATATTTCCAGTTAACAAAATATGTGAAATTGTTTGTATGATGATACAATATTCACTTTCTTCTCTTGCTTTGCTCCTTTTACTGCTGTAAAATGGAGAAATAAACGTGGTAGTTTGTTTTGTGGAGTGCAAGTAATGTAACAGGATATTTGGATTTTAGCATGCTTTTAATATTTGTATAAAATGTGTTTGTTTCCTTTTTATGCCTTGGTTGCGGAAGTACAACAGATGTTGAATAAGTGTGTACGAATATAGTGAACTATCATATCATTACGCTAATGGTGTTGCTATTGCTTTGGCTAAGCAAAATGCAAAGTAAAAATGGTACCATAGTTTGAAGGTTATTTCTGTCAACAAAAATTTCACAGAAAGCATTATGTTTTTACAATTAATATCAAATTTCATTTCAGTGAATGTCAAAAGAAAAGTGCCATGAAGGAAATTGGTTCACATTTTTTTTTTTAAATAAAGAATTGGTGCATGTAAGAACATAAATTCCTATTTGGCCTATTTTCATTTTAAGAAAAGCATAAGAGTGAAGAAAGGGAAATAAACCAGAGAGTCGTATTTTAAACAAAATGAATATAAGCAAGCATACCTTGTAGTTTGCTGTACTTGATCAGATATCAAGTGGCTTTCTGGTGGTCTATTAAATAGATACACTTTCTGATTGCTCCCCTATTGGAAAGAGAATTGTCACGGAGGAAGCTGGTTGATGTTCTTTCTTTTCCATGTATCAAAGAAAAGAGTGTATGCCATTTCCTATTTCGAATTCGAAAAGTCTTCAGTTAGTCATGAAAGATATGTCTAATCTGGTTTAACATAGACTTGCCCAGTATAGACTTGTTAAGCATAAACCCCTATGTGGGCTATATTTTATTTTTTAAGTATAAGAATAAAAAAGGGAAATAAATTAAAACATTTGTTTGATTTGTTTATAGCAGTCCTATGCTCCATTTCCTTGTGTTCCTATTGTGGTCTACAATGTTTTGTTGCTTTGTTCTGTAGGCTCTCTATCAAATCGGGTATTACAATGAACAGTTAATGTGCAAGGAGTAAGAAATTTCAATAAATGAATAAAGTGCATAAGAAAATGAAAGAAAAACAATTACCTAAGCGACTCTTGTGGAAGCAATATTGTAAACCATGATCCTAATCAGCTGATTAAAAAAAAATGCAACAATAGATTTCAGAAATCTTACCAATAGAGCAAGTACAGGCCAGCGAGAACACGACTATGCTGAAGGAGAAGAGAGGTAGACCTTTGGAATTGTTGGGCTAGCGAGAGTGTCGATGACTAAGCTGAAGGACGAGATAAGTAAAGCTTTAGTAAATAACAGAAATCAAAAGAATAATATTCAAGATCATTAGATTAGAAAATCACATCAGACCAGTCAACATCATACCAGGTTTAAGATTGAATGTTTGAGATTCTGAAAATGTAGGAATAATACAATATTGTTATAAATAGATGTGCAACACAAGGAAAAGGTCCACTAATTGAATGTTAAATTAAAATAAAATTATCCTCTCAAGTTTCAAACATTTCATCTGACCTACCCATTCTGCTTGTTTTACATTTCACCATTTTTGGTACTTCTCTAAGCATGTCCTTTAAAAAATCGATAATTAGACAGTGTCTTTTCATTGCTTAAGGTTATATACGCTGGTATGGTCCTCAAAGCAGGATAACAAAAAAGCAGTACATTCATGGTGCAAAAAAAAATTGAAAAAAAAAAGAAAAAATTGGATATTTACCCCAATGGTATAGGCCCAACGCACAGTATGAAACATCACATAGCAGGCATCTGAAATAATAACATTAGATCATGTCATAAAATTGGTACAGTGATATTATGAAATTTTGGTCCTGTCAACTAGATCTCCAAATAACTAACTCTATCAAATAGTATAAATTCAATGGAGAGTCTCTTACCTTTTGAATTGCTCTCATCATCAACTTTGCTTGATTGTGCAATGGATGCCTTCATTTTTAGCTCAACAAAGGAGATTGGTAAACTCTCCAACAGAGACGAATCAAGGAGGTTGCTAGCAAGGGACCAGACCCCACCTATCCTATATTATTCAATCAGAAGAGGTTAACTGCACATGTCACCCCTCAATTGGTTGTTGTGCTTGTTTTCAGCTCTTTTCACCTGGACAGTCAAGACACAGATCATGAGAGATTTTTTAAATTGTTCAAACAAAGGAAATCTTTTTACCCCTGGCCTGATATAGACAGTGGTGCAGCCCCAAGTGTATTATTCTTATTCCAAACCTGTCCTGACAAACATTGTAGCTATCTGCACCATTTGTACATTTCTAGCTTTCTCATTTTATAAAATTTAACATTTTTGCAAATTAAAGAAGATTCAGTTTGTTTATACTTCTCTGCTTGTTAGTGACACTCTCAAGAAACAACATGTGCTTTACATCTTTTTTCTAGAAGTGAATCTATGCTACACTGTATATTATTAGAATTATGACATCATTAACAAAATTCTGAGCATAATACCATAACTCAACTTTTCTCTTCCATGCGGAATACCAGATTGAGCATAATACATGCATTCCACCTTTGGAACCTCATACTGGATGTTGATACCAGATTGAGCATTTAAACTTTCCCTGCGCACAGTGTCATGCAACTGGTGTAATAAAAAGGTATGTAGTACAGTTGGGCTTTCAAGCCAATCAGCCCAGGAATCTGGAAAATCTGCAAGATTACTTAAATTGGGCATATTCTTCATTAGTTTGGCTATGGCAACTTTATTGATAAACCCGGGATGGGTTTTATATGGACCCTCTTCATAGGTCTGATCAGTGGGTGTTGTTGGAGTGCTTTCTCTTGACATAGAGCCAGTGGATGTGCTGGGTGATGCTGGTCCAATATGAAACAAGCGTATATCCTTATCTAGATCCATTTCTGCACAAGGAGAAAGAACAATCAATTAGTAAAACATGTTCAAAATTACATGTTTAAAGAGATATTCAGCATTCCAGATTAATAAAAGATTTTCGGAAGATACCAAAAAGAGAAATATCAGTTTTGGCTTCATGCACGCACATACTATAGAATAAAAACATTGCTGCATAGGGTTAGTGTGCTGCATGAAGCAAAAACTACTCCGTTAAAATCTTTACCCGAAAAACCCTGCTTCATTATGAAATCTTGGTTCGTTCAAGAATTTCAAGAATTAAGGAAATTAAGAGAGAAACAAACTATAAGATTTTAGAAAGAGAAATGGAATTTGTATTTCCTTTTTGAATGAATTTACAAGTGTCTCTGTCTGCTATTTATAGCATATTACAATCCCTCTTAACCTCTGTACTAACCTTGATTACAACTCCTAGCTCTGGTTTACATAGTAAAAAAGAAAGATATCTATAGAGTTGTATATTATTTTTTCAGTAAAAGTTCCATATAACCAAAATTGCAGCTCTCTGCAATAATTACTAGGAATGCTGAACAAGGATATATAGATTCCGATATATAGAAGTAAATGACCATTAATTACAAGGATATATTTGACCTTTTGATAGTGATTTTCAGCTTTCAGCACCATTATAACAAAAACTTATCATGCATTAGTAAATGAGAGAAAGAAAAACAAAGATTTCCAAAAGATACCAAAAGAGAAAGAAAAAGAAAAAAAATAACTACTTCATTATGAAATCTTGGTTCGTACAAGATTCAAGAATTAAGGAAACAAAAAAGAGAGATGAACATACCATATCTCCTGAGCGTATCAGGATTACTGAGGATACGACCAGTGTGAATCAAACATTGCTCATCAGAGGGTATGCCGGTCTGGTCGACTAATGCCTGCTTCAACTGTTCGACCGTCTGATCAAGCTCTGTTTGTATGGAAATTTTGTTAATGATGACAGAATTAAGCATAATATATACCAGATTGAATGTATAATTACCATAATACAGCTTTTTTTTATAATTTTGTTAATGATGTCAGAATTCCTTTTCTCTATCAACTATGTAGGGCTTAAGGTCAGTATATCAATGAAATCTTCTTCAATTTAGAATTTTCATATGAGGAAGTTGTTTTTATCTAGTTTTGAATGAGATTTAGTGAGAAAAATGATAAGAGCATCAAGTGAAAAGGAGAGAATAAAAACAGAAATAAACATGGAATTAATAGGAAGCTTTTATATCAATATCAACAATGTTACCACTTACCACCGTGACTATTATTTCGACCAGCTTAACAAATAGACCGGTTTATACGGTTCTACATCAATATCAGCTTAACAATTGAACTAATTTCTAAGAGATGAAGAGAGTGAGAGATCAGCTCCTTCCAACATTTTCAAAGAGAGAGAGAGAGGATACCTACTGTGGAGGAGGTGAGTGAAGGGAGCTCGGAGGCGGCGGTGGAGCGGAGGCAGAGGATGGGACCACCGGAGAGGAGGAAGAGAGAACGCGGAGAGAGGAGAGCATGGTCTTTGGACGGATCGGTGGAGGAAAGGGGTTGTGATTTGGTCGGATTTGGAAAAGAGAGTTCGGGATTGAAGGACAGGAGACAAGGATTGGAGGAACGTTCCAGAGCTGCTCCAAGCGGAGGAAGAAGACACTATTCATTTTACTGAGCACGCCATCAACTATTAAGTATTAAGTATATAGAATAGATTTCCTTTCCATTTACAGAAAAAGATCTCAAAAGATAGCGATATCTCAAAAACAGAATATCTGTTATAAATTATGTGGATTCGATTTAATTTGATTTGGCGTGTAGAGCAAGCCACCAACATCAACTCACTTTTATTTCACTAATAAATGGAATTAAGTAAAAATGTGTATCGTTTATCAAATGAAATTTATAAATGTGAGCTCACATGCCACTTGCCAGCTATGTATCTGAAATTTTTATTAATATCATTTAAAAAAAAAAAGCATCTCTGAAATTGAGGAATTCTAAAAATATTCAGACCGTTAATTTAATCTGCGGCACTATTCTTAGAGGGCACAGATTGAATTAGATGCCTCTAAAAATCCTAAATATCATTATATTACATTATATTTTTGAATTTTTAGAGAGGCCTCCAATTAAATTTGCGTCCCTATCCAAATGGGACCGCAGATTGAATTGGTGGCCCGGGTATTTTTATAATTCTCCAAAAAATGTGATTTTTTGATTAATTTGTTTTTTCAGAATATGGTATAACTAATCATTTCGGTGCATAATTTCTTTAAGAAAAATATAATAATCATCTTAAATTCACTACAAGAAAACACCCTTTTTTCGGCGCTTACAAACGCCGCCAAAAACACTAGAAAACGCCACTAAAGACCTTTGCCGGCGCTTGGGCAAGTGCCAGGAATACTGGCGTCGGCAAAAGCATATCCCGGAGCTTCCAAGGTGCCTTTACCGGCGTTTGCCAAACGCCGTCCGAAATCACCATTCCCGGCGTTTGAAGGCGCCTGTAATTCTTTTGCCGGCGTTCAGGAAGCCTTTACCGGCGCCTGGCAAACGCCGCCCGAAATGATCCTTTCCCGGCGTTTGGGTATTTTACAGGCATTTGGGAGCACCGCCAGATGCCTTTACCGTCGTTTGGGATACTGTTAGCAGCTTTTATACTTGCCATTTGCCGGCGTTTGGGAGCGCCACTAAAATACTATTTTTCTTTCTTTTTAATTAGCGACATATTTTTCTTTCGGTTTAATTAGCCTAGAGAAAATTTGGGTGACGTTTCTTCAGACAATATATATATAATTGCAGTGAGCTAATGTAATACATATATAATACAATATAAAAATAAATAATTATAAAAACACAATTTAATTACTCTAAATTGTACTTTAAGAATTCTAAAGTTTACATATATTTGTTTATGGCACATACAAAATATTAAAAAATCTTAAAGCATGCAGAACTTAACATATGTTTGTAGCAACTCAAGTAGTACACAATTTAATTATAAATTAAATGATTCCTTAATTCAACATCAAAACCTCATGATCTTCATTCGCTTGTCTCATCAACTGATAGCATCTAAATAATCTTCTTTAACTGCAAGCAAAAATAAATATGTAAATACATGGAACTATAAGGATTTTCATGTACAAATACTCATGTTTCTCTATAGCACAAGTAATGAGTGTGCTACAGATAAGTTATGCATATGAACTGCTACAAGTAAAAGGACAATCAGAAATGAATTAGCAATGATGAAATAGAAAAGAATAAACTACATTTTTTATAAGGTATAAACAGTAACCTTCAGGTCAGCAAATTCATGGCTTTCAGGTTAACATTACAGATCTTAAGTAACAGTATAGCTATACTTGTGCTATAGAGAAATTTATAGCTATACTGTTACTGTTTGTAAATTTATTGCTATAAAATTTATAGCTATAGATCTTAAGTAACAGTAACCTCATAGAATGTTAAGTAAATTTGAAGCTATACATTTTACTTAAAGCAATAAATCTACACTGCTAACAGTAACATTCTATGAGGGTTACTGTTAACAGTTAACAGGGTTCAATTCCCTGAAAGCAATAAATTTGCACAGTATAGCTATAAATTTCTATTTCCCAGAAAGGATGAGGGTTCAATTCTCATGTTCAATATAAATTCGCTAACCTGTTAACAGTATAGCTATAAATTTCTATTTTCCAGAAAGAATGAGGGTTCAATTCTCTCATGTTCAATATAAATTTGCTAACCTGAAAGCAATAAATTTGCACAAGTATAGCTATACTGTTAGCTGAGATTTTAAGATCTATAGCACAAGTAGATCTTAAGTAACAGTATAGCTATAAATTTCTATTTCACACATTTTTTCTATTTCACAGGTTATAGCTATAAAATTTATAGCTCATAGAATGTTAAGTAAATTTGAAGCAGTGTAGATCTAACAGTATAGATTTATAAACAGTAACCTAAAGTGTTACTTAAGATCGATAATGTTACCTTCAGGTTAGCAAACAGTAACCTCAAAGAAAAGAAAAACACTTGGTACAAACAATAAGGTATGCTAAAAGAAAAGAACCCCATGTCAGCAGCTTTTAAAGCCACCTCGAACTCCAAATTCCTCTCAGACAAAGTCGATGCCCAAAATTAATGATCATGACTTTTTAAGTACACTAGAATCAACCTATATTGAAATTAGAATCAACCCAAAATTGATGATCACGCCCAAATGTCTATATTGAAATTGTGTTGTACAGGGTTGAAGTTGGCAATGAAAAAATATTTTCGTCATACAAACACAGCAAAAAGAAGAAGAGAAGAACCTGAATTCGAGTCTTGACAACCCATACTAACTGCAGATGCAATTCCAGTGCTGACAGCAGCAAGTATATTAATTACAATTTGAGGCTCGATCAGAATATAACACAAGTATTACCTCTATGTCAAGGGATAGTTATTTCTCCCTCAAAACACAAACCTGCATTGAACAAAAATTATGAAAAAGATCTCACTGGAATGAAAACTGATTACTGCTCCTTGTATCAATTACAAGTGGAATCACTAGTACCTACTCTTATAACTGTCATTATCAAACAATAATGACATTTTTGCTCTTTTTGAATACCAGCCAATATATAAAATAAATGTTTAATTAAGAATTACAATCCATTTTCAAAGTTCCTAAGCCATGAATTACATGGAGAATGTTGATATTTTGATGTTCTCTGAGACATCTGCTACAAAATTTGAAAAATACAAAATAGTAAATAAACTGAGAAATTACTTAATTATCGGTTACTAGAGAGAAGAACTTGGAGACTAGAGGGAACAGTTGGAGTTAAAAATGAACCGGCAACTGTCAAAATATAATAGAAAAGAACAAAGAAAGAAAAGGACCACAGAAGCACCAGAGAAGGAAAAAGAATCAGAGAAAATATATATTTTGTTGTAGTGCCCTGTTCAATCAAATAAACTGTTTCACATAGTTTTTGAGAAGCACCAGCGAAGGAAAGCAGTTTCTACCATTCCTTGAATCTAGTTCCTGATTAATCAGTATCTTCGATAAATCATACGAAAATATACAAAAAATGTTGATTTTTATTATCTTATATGAACAGAAAAGCAGTTTTTTTTCCTATATTGACATAAAAAAGAGGTAATTTACAATGATTAAATTATCATTCATCCCTAGATTATTATTACTTTTTAAGAGAGAAGAGACTATGATATCTTTAATTTTGAACAAAGTAGGAACTACTTAGCAAATGATGAAACAACTGGAGCATTTCTACCATTCCTTGAATCTAGTGTTGTTTTGTAAATTGTTTGCTACAAATAAAAAATACAAGTGAAGGTTAGATAAATAAACTAACAGGGTATGGATTCAAGATAGTCAAGAAGTTCAGTGCCGATTCTAGTAGAAGGCCACTTGATTGATATCTCTGAATAGTCTATCACATTTTGGAATGGTAGTTCCACTTGATCTGATAAAAGAACTGGTACACACTCCTGCCATTCCATATTATCAATTACAGGCCAGCATTAGACATGGGTTTCATTTCATAGCATAAAATATAAATGCTTGCAAAAAACATCCAACAATTTTCAAAATTAGGTGCAGCCCAACCCTTAGAATTGTTGTTCTAAATGAGGTACAACAGGGCAATTTAGTCATTTACAGCCTGAATTTAACTTGGGGCAAGTTGGATGTTATTTGCTTTCATTTAAGCATGACTTGCCAGGGAGAGCAAGACCAACGCATTTTGATTTTTCTGATTTGCTTTCTTTTCTGGTTTTTTTACTTTGTTGATTTCAATAATCTTTAGGGACTAATCTGCTTATTTTCATGGAGACAATATATTCCCTAACTGGTGAGTCCCCAAATATGCAAGATTGGAGGTCATATAGAGAAATTTGGCATTCTTGGTTGTTGCTAAAAGATCACAACAATGATTTGCAAGGCATTTACTGTCACATGGATGATGATAGAATTCAAATTGCTCATAGGTTAGCCAATCAAGATAAACTGTATTGCTGGGATATGAATGGGTTTTCATCACCGAATTGAGGAATTGAGGAAATGATGTTATTGCTGGGATATGAATGGCACAAAGCATACTATTGGTTTTCCATTAATGCAATGCACACGGGATTCTCATAAATCCTTTCTTACGACTAAACAAAACTCAATAAAATACTAATTAATAAAGAAAAGGACAATTTAATTACTTACAGTGGCTGGGCGAAGTCGCGGAGAAGAGCGGCAGGGGTGGAGTCGCAGAGAATAGCGGTAGGGGCGGAGTCACGGAGAAGAGCGGCAGTGGCCAGGGAGTCGCGGAGGAGTACGAGTTCGATCGATCGATCGAGCGGCAGGAGCCTTTTGTTTTGTTGTTTTGAGGTAAAATTTTGACGGGAGTAAATTAACAAAGCAAAATTTTAGTAGCGATAGATTAGCCCGACGATTTCTATCGCGCCGCGAAAATCTATGCAGGCGCTTTCAATCGCGCCGAGGTACTAGCGCCGGCCGATCTAAGACCTATCCCGGCGTTTTCTATCACGCCGAGCCTCTCAATGCCGGGAAAGAGTGATTTTCTTGTAGTGATTCATCTTTTTCATATCATATACATACCATAAAAGCTTCAGATGGTCATTATTATGGCATCATATATATATATATTTTTTTTTCATAATCACATTGTGTAGTTTTTATTATCATTTCTTACTCTGAATTTTTTTTTTACCACGATCACCTCAGGCACATTCTTTTTTTTTTTATTATCAAAATAAAAGACGCCCTCACAAAAATTTTCATTCATTTTCAAAGTTCAATTAATGAGGTAGAAAATATAAATAATAGCAAATTAGCAAGAGAATATGATAATTAAGTTTAGTGGATTGTTAGTATATATATATATATCACCTGAGCACATATCCTGTTTATAAGTGGATCATTGAATACTCTTTTTGTCTAATTAATAAAATATTAATGAATATTTTATGTTGAAAGGAGCCTTAATATTTCTATTATTGGTAATTGCTACAAAGATTCTGAACGTACTAATGTGATTATTTGCAATAGAAAAATAAAAGTACTAATAGCACACAGACAGGTGCGCCATTAAATATTATTAAGCTCAAAAATTGGTTGGATTTATTTCACATGGCAAACTCAAATTATTGAAACTAATCTATTTGGTGAATGATGTGTTTATATGTAAAATTTATAATTATATTTTTGAACTAATTTAGTATAAAATCAAGTAATAAATAAATATATCAAATTTAACTTATAAATTTTTTTCTTTATACCGCTTGATTTTATACTAAATTAATTCGAAAATTAAAAATTTTCATGTAAGTATGTCATTTATAAAGTAGATCAGTGAGTAAAATTTAACTTGTTGACAAAAAAAATCAAAACTGAAACACCAAATTGTAAAATGCATGTATTATTGAATGTCCTTCAAACAATGAGTCTCCGATGGTATTGGTCTAATGTTCGATCTAAACAGTTTGATTTGCATTAAGATTTATCGGATTGATTTTGAACTACAAATCTATAATGCAGAAATCAATTAATTTCAGTAGTAATGCTCTTACATATTAAATCTATAAATTTTTGAATTAATATATTTATTCATTTTTCATTATTCTTTGACTGCTTGACTTTATACTTTAAGTAAAAATTTATAAACTTCACACATAAATACATCACTTGTGAAGTTGATCGTTTTCAATAATTTTTTTTTTTTTGAAACTCTGATAATGACTATGAGATGGTATAATTACAACCAATCATCAACTACAAATGAGAATAGAACAACAAATATAAGTATAAGACAGCAAATGAGAATCTTCAAATCAGCAGGTATCAACAGTATTGAAGCCAAAGCATGGCTTCTCTTCTTGCCTGCTATGCTGCACATCCTGGATCCATAATTTTTTCTTCAAAAATTATTTTGTTCATGTTTTTTCATATGAACCAGCCAGTTTCAATAATTCAAATTCGTCGTTTGAAATCAATCTGATATATCTTAAAATTAAACTTACCAAAAAAACTACTTTCTAAAGACTTGGCAGCCCTATCATTTTTTTACAAAACTCTTTTCTTTCTTTTTTTTGAAAGATTGGTAGGGCTACCAAGTGAATTGTACTCATGTTTAATTTGAAAATTGCAAGATAACATCCTATTGAATTTTATGCCGAAAATGTTATTAATATCATTGTAAAAGAAAAAACCCACAAATTAACGAGAATTCGAAAAATATCATGACCTTCAATTTAATATGCGTCTCCATTTTTGAGGAGGCTTGAATTAGAGACTAAAAAAAACCCAAAAATACACTGTAATATACTGATATTTAGATTTTTAGAGGGACATCTAATTTAATCTACATCCCCTCAAAAATAGGGCCGCAAGTTGAATTGGAGACCTGGTATTTTTTTGAATTCTTCAATTTTAGTGGTGTTTTGATTTATTATTATTATTTTTTGAAATGGTATTAATAAAAAATTCGGAATTTTATGTGTCATCGGTCCCCAGAAAACATGTTCCAGAACCAACATGCCTCTAGCTTTTTTTCACAACTTGAGCCATGATTTATTGATTATTTAGGACATTCTATTAATAATAAAATGGTAGAGTCATTTATAAAAATGAATAATAACAAAAATATTTCGGCTTCCTTTCCTTCTTTACTCATATAAAAACAGATTAGGGGCTATATCCTATATATATATATATACACATATAGGATTTGGCTAACATGCTATGAGTAGCTAAGAGGCGCTATATCCTATATATATATATACACATATAGGATTTGGCTAATATGCTATGGGTAGCTAAGAGATCTCCCGTGCTACGGCTCAATATTCGACTTTTCAAAATCCTAACAGTCGATCGGAACCGTTCATCTTGTTATCCATATTAATATGTGTTTGGAGACCAAATTTTACATTTTTTGGAAATTTTTTACTATTTTTTTAGATTTATTGAATATCGCTGTTTTTTATGGTCCAGATTTGTCTGAAAAACAGCGATTTTCAATAAATCTAAAAAAATGGTAAAAAATTTCCAAAAAATGTAAAATTTGGTCTCCAAGCACATATTAATATGGAGAACAAGATGAATGGTTCGGATCGACCGTTAGAATTTTGAAAAGTCAAATATTGAGCCGTAGCACGGGAGATCTCTTAGCTACCCATAGCACCGTAGCCAAGTCCTATATATATATATATATATATATATATAAAGGAGTAATGCGTAATGATTTTGTCCTTTTAAACTTTTTTACCTAACAACCTCTTCTCTTTTATCATTGTTACCAGAACTTTTTCTTAACGAAGCTAGGATCTAAAACTGCTATCATTGCTAAAAAGTCCTAAATAATCAATAAATCATGATTTGTCTGTTCAGGATGTTACAAAAAGTTGAAAAAGTTATATCTATTTATTTAAGTAATGTTTTCTTCTTGATAAATAAACAATGATGTTTTCTTACCTGACCTGGCTACTTTCAATATACAACATTTTTTTTTTCATCCAATGTACTTGCTTTTTTTAATGACCCAATTGCCTAATATCAGAAGCAGATTCAAAATTTTCAAAAATAACAAATTAAATTTACATAGTTAATCGGATTCAAACTCATTAGCTAATCGGGTACTAGATAAAAAAGATATTCTAATTTCTAATTTCCAATTATATGTCTTCTAATTTTTAATACTCTGACTTCTAATTCTAATTATCAATTAGAATTTAAAAAATTAATCATAAATTTAACACTAAATTTAACATTAATTACAAATCAAAAATATAGAGGGCAAATAAAATTTCCGAAGAGGGCAAAGTCAGTCCAAACCTATAAATTTGTATAAATTTTCAAAATTCAAAGAGAAGCGATTGACCTCTCTGGACTAAGTTGGATCTGCCCCTGACTATTCTACAAAGAAAATATAAAAAGAGAAAAATACACCAAAAAGGAATAATATTCATGCGAAGTAACTACAACTCAAATTTCTTTCAAATTTGACAAAAAAGAAAAGAGAAAAGAAAAGATGAAACACGCATGAATGAACCCTACCACAAACAAAATGTTCAATCACTACGCATGTCTTTAATTCCAATCCTTTCAATAGATTTTTAACTAGGCCTCAAACCTACACTCTCTGTAAGCATGACAACATCAAGGATTTATTTGGAATTGGATTTCGTTTAAACATATTTCAACAAATTTTGTCTAGAGTAGAGTTAAAATGTTTTATTGATTTTGTGCTCTATCATATTTTAATATTATTATTTTTATTTTTATTTTCAAAGTCAAAATAATCGATCCGAACCGTTCAACATTATCTTCATATTGAAATGTGTTTGGATAACATATTTTATAATTTTTAGAAATTTCTTACTAATTGTTTAGAGAGATAAAAAAATAACTATTTTTTAATGATCCATAATATTCTAAGAACATTGATTTTGTATCTATCTTAAAAAATATTGTGATAAATATGTGGATATCTGATTTTATATCGATTGAAATTCTGATTATGTCGCGTTGATTCTGAATAGCTATTGTATCTCGAATTGGATTTTTGAACCGATCGCTAACAAGTAATCAAACTTTTTTATAATATGTGTTTTTGATTTGTATGATTGATTGGGTACTGAATTGAGAAATCTGATTATGATAGTATATTTAACTGAAATATGGGATCTAGATACTGAAATTGTTTTTAATGGATCGATTTGAATACGGGGAATCGCATGTTTCAAGGATTCGAACTGGAATGGAAATGTTTTTATTGAAAATCTAGACCCAATTGATATTACCGGTTAAATATGCATACGTAATTTGATATTTAATTGTATGGATTAATCCAATCCTATTGAAATGATTGTTTACTTTTATTAAGCCAATTGTAGAGAAGCTGCATCGTTAAATAACTGGTTACTCAATTTTGTTGCTGATTCCGTATTGTTTCTATTTCTTTCTGTTGTGACGTAGGTTGACAGGACGGCGGATGGATGCGAGGATGCCGTTCTGTCATGTCGCGTGCCCGGTCTGACCACCGGGGCGTGACAATAAATGTATACAACCTCGTACAATTTGAGCCGTCAATGTGAATTTTGACGATGATCAGATGTTTAAGTCCGATTTGGATAAGGCTTGATTCAAAGTTCTTTAAACAAAATATATACATGCAATGCAATGAAAACTCAAATTTAGGTATTATTTAATACGCATAGCCAGAATTTTTATCATGGTTAAGCAAAAAAAATTATTGGTGCAACTAGCAGGTTTCAGACAATCATAATTTAAGTTTAAAAATAGACAAAATTTTCTTTAGAGTTAATCAACAATTCGATTATATATAAAACTGCCTAATCTGATTGATTGTAGCTCCGCCATTAATTTATCCCATTAAAGTTTCCTAAATTGCGTAAATTCTCTAAAAAATAGTACTACAAGCATAAGCACTACTTCGTAACGCTTATTTAATATTTCTCTTGTAATTGCCTTTACAGATACCCCCAATATTTATATAAAAAAAAAAAAGCGCAAATCAATTTGGGTTCAATTTTTTTTTTTTAGTTATTCACAGGAAAAAAATGTTAAATGTAAATTGTTGGAACTTTTAAATCACTTTTGCATGGAAAATACGATTTTTGAATTGGCTTTGTGTTGGCATATATCATCTTTGTATTTTTGCCTAATTTGTTTATAAATGGTACTCGACAAAATTTGACCTTGGCGAACAATATGTAGCATCATAGTTTCATTACACCTTTTAAAAATAATAATAATAATGATTATTATTATATACTACACTTGAATCCATGTCCCCCACGGTACCCGAGGTATAATTTAGAAAAATAGACAGTTCAGATTAATTCAAGCGGATGAAATTCATTCCAGTGTCTATGAAGACTGTAGAGATTCATGCCAAGTAAAAATAACGGTCTGGATTTAATACTTGCACCTCATGTACCTGAGGTGATACCGATTTGTACGGTACACCCTTTTTTTTTAATCTTTTTAGGTAAGATTTATATTTTGGTTTGTTTTGTTCGATATTTTCGTGTGAGAAGGGCAGTATCGAATTTTTTTCTATAATTTTTTTTATTTAATTATGAAAGATGAACAAAAATTGTGAGAAAGGTCTTTCTGAGATGGTGGGTCCCACCTTAGGCAAGCAAACTTAACCTTTTATTTTATTTTATTTTTTTCTTTCCTTTTTCTTCTTTCTTCTCTCGCATAGTCGCAATGCGATTGATGGTAATCTGATGGTTACCATCAGATCAGAATATCAGATGGGAACTTTCTTTCGGTAATTCGATTTGATGTCTGATTTGATTTCGTTGAACAAGATTTATGCTTTTAATTTAATACACAATTCGCAATGCAACCAATAAACACTGTTTTAAAATTTTAATGAACGACCATGGTAGAGAGGGTTCATCAACTATTGTCAGATATAAAAGTTAACCAAATTTTGAGCAACTTTAATTTCAAAATTTATTGAATTGTTTTCAAACAAGGATCTGAATCTGTTGAAATCCGAGACCAGTGAACAATAATATGAATTCAGCCGTCAAACTATTTCGAGATGCGTGTAAGGAAAATCCTATTGTTTCGAGATGTGTTCTCGAAAAAA
Source organism: Carex pumila (assembly GCA_033356055.1). Taxonomy (NCBI): domain Eukaryota; kingdom Viridiplantae; phylum Streptophyta; class Magnoliopsida; order Poales; family Cyperaceae; genus Carex; species Carex pumila. The sequence goes on from JARJHM010000603.1 coordinate 18,703, forward strand.
ATTCGATGGCTGGATTCGGATTGCAGGGGTTTCAAGTCATCAATTCAAACACACAATAATGATTAATTACATAAAATTTTCACGTTAAGGGAGTCAGCTTTACAATACTCATATGATTTTACTCTAAACTAAACCGTTGAAACAGATCTACTTTAGAAATACTATGTTTTTATGAACATTTTATAAATTATAAATTAAATTTATTATAAAATAAAGCTGTTAAAAAAAGAATTATAATTTATTTTCCATACATTCATTTTTTGAACGTGATTTTATACTAATTTAATTCGAAAATTTATAATTTTTGTGTAAACAGGGGCGGATAGAGTAAGAAGCCCTTGTATTTTTTATTTTTTGAAATCATATATAATTTTCTATATAATTTAAAGTAAAATACTACAGTTACTATAAAATTGATCAGTACAAAAATTTTATATGATTAATTTACATTTAAATTTGACCCTCACTCTTTGGACATCTGACTCGGCCCTAATATAAATACATAACTCGATAAAACCTATTTAAATTGATCGTTTAAAATCATTTTAATAGATTTGAAACTAAATTCCTCAAGAATTCTGTATGATTTCAAAAATATCTTAGATATACTCGTTTGAAATTCTGACGCATGCTACATGCACAATTTAAATTGGAATTTAACAGGAAGAGAGCCCAACAGCTTTGATGGATGCATAATTGGTTGACGCCGTGGGCATAGCAAAAGCAAATAGATAAAATGAACTACATGCATGTATTTAATATTTGAGGAGGGATCTACTTGTAATGTTTTTGGTGACGTCATATTATACTTTATATTTTTTAAGTTTTCAAAGTTCGAACAGTTGATGCAAATCATTCAACATGATAGATATATTAAAATATGCTTGTAAATCAAATTTTACATTTAAAATTTTTTTTTCTATTTATTAAGTATTTTATAAAATCGTTGTTTTCAGACTATTGAATTTTTGTACCCATCTTAATAAATAGTAAAAATAAATAAATAAAATGTAAAATTTGATCTGCAAGCACATTTTAATATATCCATCATGTTAAACAGTTTGAATCGACTGTTTGGACTTTGAAAATGTAGGGTATAATCCGTTGTCACTAAAAAACGGTGTAAGTGGATCCCTCCTCTTAATATTTATAAAATTAATTATTACTTAAATTAGAAAATAAAATTGTAAATGTGTTTATTATTTGTAAAATAATTTTGAGCGAATTTGAAAATATTAGCTAGGTTTCTATCAAACAATTTAAGTTTTCTTGAGAGTAGAGGATTAATTAAATTTCAAACTGATTCGATCTGATACACAGCCTAGCTCCATCCGATCGAGAATAATTAAAAACATGTCAACTATTTTTAATTTAAATTTAAATAATATTATTTATTGAATAAATAAAACCATTTCAAAATTAAGTTGCACAAGAAACAACATATATATATTATGCTATCCGTTTGTCACATGCCAGCTATATAGTAATATAGATATGAATACTTTTAAATGGCGATAGAGATAATATAATTTTTCACATTTGCGAATTAATATCGATCCGCGAAGCTATTAGTAGAAATGAATGTGTAGTCGCTACCCAGACAGATTCGATCCTCAAATTCTCTTCTGGGGCATTAATTGTGCAAGGTTGAGCATGCAACGTCGTAACGAACCGTTATTAATTTAATTTCAAGAAGATTGACCAATATCTATCACATTCACATTCACATGTTGTGCCATATATTTTGAGTTTGACATATGATACGTGCATGCTACCGTACGTGTTGTCCGCATTCTGTCTGAATCTTGTATTAGTTTCATGAGTCAGTTTGACTACATCTGAGCTCATATATTATATATACACACCACACCACCAGACAAATTAATTAAAGAGTTTGAATATATATATATATATATATATGGAAGCACAAATCAAATCCATCATCTCTTTATATTTATATTTATATTTATGCTAGGTTTTGCAATTGAAAAGCAAAGCTATCAATAAAACAGAGTTGGAGAATATATATTTCGGCCTTATATATGAAATGCATTAATTATTTGTATTAGGATCAGTGTCAATTCATGATCTAGCCCGACGGATTAATTGATATATTAATTCTGATATGATTTCTTTATACACTACATAATAGATTACTGATCATATATAAGTTTAATTTTGACCATGATGCATGGTTTGGCTACCATATATATATAATATATGACCACATCCTCTTACCACATATATATATAAAACAAAATTAATTTAATTAGGGCATTTGTTTTGGAAGTTGCATGCACAATCTGTTCAATATCTCAAATGGATCGATCTAAATCTTTGACTTAATTAATTTTCAATTCACAAAGTTTTAAATTTGTTTGAACTAGTTCATACTCGATAGTCTTTTAATTTGTGGAAAAATTAATTACATCCAGTTTACCACCTTTAATTTGCTATTATATATTGTTAGGTAGTAAAATGACCACCAATGACATATATATAGAGAGAGGTTGGCTACTCTACTTCCATAAGCATATGAGGGTATATGTTTATAAGTCATTTTTTTTTCAAAATTCAAAAAAGTCGATCTGAACCGTTAGATGTGATCTCTATATTGAAATGTGCTTGGAGACCAAATTTTACATTTTTCTGAATTTTTTTAATATTTATTAAGTCACTTTGAAAATCGCTAATCCAACGATAGCTTCTGATTTTATTGTTTTGTTAAGCCACTGTTGAATCAATAATTTTCAAAATAGATTAATAAATAGTAAAAATATTCAGAAAAATATAAAATTTGGTCTCACTTACTAGAGGTAGAGGGATGGTCTCTTATTGGAAAATGTGTCAGTGAAATTATTCTTTTATTAATAAGCGGTGAACAAAGGATACAGAAAAAAGATACGACAAAATATCGAATACGCATCCTCTGAGGTACCTCATATCTCTTGTTAATTTTTAGAAAAATCACAACCGTTCAAATATGTTATGCACCAATCTCTACGCTTAAATGATACTGGCTACCTACGTTATCCCCAAATAGGAACCGGTCACGTCGGTCACACAAAATAAATATCAGATATCTCACAGGACACGCACTCGAGGATACTTTGGGAATATTTTAATTAAATATCCATCTTTATACAAGTGTTATACTGTTTGATAAATAGCTGATGATATTTTTAAGACAGTACACTACAAATATTTATGGAGTATATATTTTGATTAGTAAATATAAATATTACTAAAGAACAAAGTATTTTATTTCAAATAGTAAAGCAACACACAGTATCATGAAACTTTTGATAAATTAATCAAATAATGTGAATTTATCTTTATATGACAACAAATATTATAAATTAAATTGAAATTAAAAGTGAATAATTGAATCTTTAAAGAATGTTTGAAGAGTGTACGAGATTAAACTTATCAATTGAATTACTCGTAAATTTTCAAAATTTCTACATGGATTAAAATTTTATTAACAAACTTTTTCTTTGTTTTGTTATGTTATGTCATAATGCAAATGTACTGGGAGCGTCTCAATTACAACAATCATAAAGAAATTAAAAACAGTTATAAACTAATATATGGAAATTGAGTTGGTTTTAATTTCTAAATTTGAACATCAATAAAATGAAATTTTAGTGTCTTTTGTATTAGTCTCTCTCTTATATTTTACTTTTAAAATAAAAACGATTATTTTCGCAACATGTCAATTAGAATATGAATATGTTTGCCTTAAAAAAAACTTTATTTTCTAGCAATTGTTGTACATCCCAAAAATAAAATAGAATATGCCACCTTGAATTGAAAATTGGAAATAAGACATTGTTATAGACATTAGCTAGGGAGGTGCGCCAAGTGGCGAAGAATGAAATTGCAATAATGTAAATTAGTTTTATTACATAAGATTCATCATGCTTGTTTTAATTCTTATAGGTGCAAAACTAGAAACAGGTGCCACATGCATGCAATCATTTTGTATTAAACTATTAACCATACAACAATTGCAATTTATCCATAAATATGTGCCCCATGCATCTAATGACCGCTTAGTGAATTTGAACATATCTTAAAATCTTTGTGCATGTAGAACGATTGGAGTATATATACGTACGTAGTACGTACTCTCTTTTTAGGTTTATTCTCATTATTTTTTACTTTGGTTCGTTGCACAAATTAAATCAGTAGGCAACGTTTTTATTATTGGAGGAAATTAAGCAACGTTGGTAAAAATAAATCAAACTGTAGAATATTTTTTATTTTAACTGTGTTCCAAGTAATACACAAATCTTCTTTAATTTGATGTAAATATGTTTTGGACTTATTTTGTCGAATTCGCATCCTCTCAGTCAAATATCTCAAAAGTTGAAATAAATTGTGCACGAATCTCAACAACTCCTTTGCACTATCCCCGAGTAGGCACCGCACACACTACACACTGGTCACTCAAAAGTTAAAAAGTTGAGGTATCTAATTGAGAGGATACACACTTTTTTTTTCTTAATCTCAGTTACTTTGGTTCATATATAGTTGCAAATATTTTATCATTGAATAAAAAGTTGTTCTTAAAAATATTGAAAAATGAGCGCATCAAAATAATTTAATTTTCAGCATCTTGTTATGTTTCAATTTTTACTTGAAACATAAGTACACATGATTTGTCGCAAAAATATAGTGTTTGGTGACAAATTAATGATTAATCCCAAATTAAACCCCACTTTAGGAAAACAAAATTACCTTCTCTAAGAATGGGGGCGAACAGCCAAGGGCATAATTGGCAAATTTTTTGCCAACATGCAATCAATTTCAATTTTCAGTTGAGTTATAGCCTTATAGGCCATCAAGAGGTGTTGTGAAATAGTGACCATTTAGGGGAATAATTAGAAATAAAGAGTTTCGTACCCAAATAAAATCTCCTTGTCTCACTACCAATTCTCAATCTGAGAACCATCAAACGACTTCACATGAAAATACTGCCTTGTTATATTAATTGTCCTCATTTCTTAAATTTCACATGATCTCCGGTACATTCCTTTTCAACCCACAAATCCTTCTTTATCATGTCAATATCCATAAACATAAAACATTGAACTAGACTCAAAATATCTGAAATATCAAGGTATAGAACAATGACAGTGACATAAGTTCTATGCCTTAAATTGATGCTGCTGCTTCAAGCAGAAATGCTAGCTTTCTAAAAGTAAAACTAAATTATTTAATTAGAAATAAACAAAAGTCATTTTGAAAGCAAATAAAATGTAAGCTATCTTCAAAATGGGTCCTTGCAATAAGGAAAAGAAAAAAAAAAAGACCTGGCAAATAATGCCCAATATTTGAACATAGACCAGCAGTTTTCGTATTGGCAAGTGGCAACTGATAACCAAGCTCCTTTGATATTTTTGTAAATATTGACACAGAACAATTAATTAAGTCAGTTCATATATGTAAATTTAGATTTCTTAATTATTAAACACAGAACAATAACTTGGAGCTAGATTGTTTACAACTTTCTTTTTGGGCTTTGGTTGTGCAAATTAATTAATGCTGGTATAGGCTTTACAATTTTTTTTATTTTTTTTTATTGACGGTCAGGATGAAAGGAAGAAATTCATTCAATATATACTTACATTTTTATATTTTTCTACTTTACTTCAACAACTTAATTTTAACAATAATATTTTATTTCAAAATTTTAACGACTCTGTAATATTTTTTTTATTTTAACACATTCATTAATTATTTTGATTGACTAATATGTTTAGATAGCTGAATTTATTTTGTAAAAATACAAAATAAACCTACAGTGTATTGAATGAATCAGTTGCAAAATAAATACAGAGTTGTTAGAATTCTAAAACAAAAAAAAAAGATTATTATAAAAGTTTCTAAAAATCAAAATATACCAAAGAAATAAATTATATTTAGATTGGTGTCATGAGAAATTGAACAATTAATTAATTTTATATGGTACACATGTGATATGATGGAGATACTTAATTACTTTTAAGCATAACGGCAACATTCTTAATTATTATTAATTATAATATATATCCGCGTATTGATTGGTAGTCCTTAATTATCGATTGAATTAATATTCGGAAAAATTAAAATGGATATTTTATTGACGGATGATCCAATGAATAATAATTTTCATATTATGTTCGAATTGGTCATAAACTTTACAAATTAACCTGATCCTAATTAACTAGGATTACACATAAGCCCTTGTGTTAAATATGGTGAACGAAAGAGAAAATATAAAGATAACGCGACCCATATAATTAAGAGAGAAATTAAATTAAATGGCATTTGATGACTGACATCAGCGATTTTTAGTAATTCTCTATATTCGTCTAAATGATAATCCTGTAGCGGGTCAAGATATGCAATTTATTAGGATATATCAGCGTATTGCACAGATGAATGTACCGGAATCGACGCGAAAATACAAAAAGGATGTAAGGAGACATGGCCACATGAGCACTTGAGAATTCGTATCCTGTTAGATATCTCATATTTTGCGTGACTTTTTGGAAAAAATCTCAACCGTTGTAATACGTTATGCACGAATCTCAAAGCTCAAATAATACTGGACCCCTACGTGACCTCCGAATAGGCACTGGACACGTCGGTCACGCAAAGTATGAGATATCTCAGAGAATACGCACTCGGCACTTGACCGGGTCCGGTTCCCATAAAGTAACTAAAATTTGAGTCTGGATCCCGATCAGTTCGAGATAGAATTCCGGAACTCTTTTTCTACCCAAATCGCTCGACATCCCAAGTTTCTCTCTTGTATATCCGCTATATACGGCGTTGCTTTCGTACTAACTTATATATAAAGCGTATAGCGATATTTAACGCAATAGTTTGCGGGACAAACAATTGTGTGGAACTGGACTCTGACGCTAGGGGCCTTGGACTACCTTTTTCTGATATTCATATTCGCTGGCACTTGTAAAGTATAAATTCTCCATTGAGTTTCTTTCCTCTCCATTCCTATATTTATCGAGACATCCATTTTATCTTTTGTTTCTATTTTCGAATTTATTTTTTAACAATTTAAATTTTGTTAATTGATTTTTGTATCTTAAAGTTTATAATTTAATTATCTGATAATTATTCGTTTTGTATCTGTATTCGTAGATTATTCGCTCCGTATCTGTATCTGTATCCGTTTAAGACAGATTTGGTTTTAAATTTTGATATCCATTTACTATCCATATCTGTATCCGCTCATTGAAAAACAGATACAGATGTGGTTTTACCATTATCTGCTCTGAATCCGCTCCATTTTCACCCCTAGTTGGAGGTCAAGTTATCTAACACACTTTCAAACCCTTGTATATATTACAGAGAATTTCTCTATTTTGTAAATTTTGAACCATAACCTTTCATATAAAAGTCATATATCTTTGTCATTAAATCAAAAACAAGTTGTAATTTACTTCTTAAATTATCTAAATTTAAATCTCCATAACATAACGCCGTTAATTTTGATATTACTCTTGTAATCTTGTTACGAGAGTTGTTCCAAAGCTATTAGCTTTCAACCAAACAACCTCACCCATAAAAAGGTATATGTGGGTTGTCACCGTGAATAAAATTGACAGAAATGATTTATGGTGATAATGTTAATAATAGACAATTAAATTAATTTAAGAAAGCGACTAATTGTACCCAGTGAGTTGTACTCAATTTTTACTCAAAAAAACTATCATTTGACTTGCGCAAATACTGTAAAACTCCATATTTCATACTATAAACTTAAATAACAAATCATATATAATACATTATTCAAAATTCTAAGAACCAACGGCTCTTACAAGTGGTCCCAAGTGCTAATTGTTTGCAACTTGCATAACTTCATTAAACAAAAGTCTATTTCTATCAAGCCATAAGTTCCATAAAACATCACACAATTAATATAATATTAAATAAAACATTTCTTATTTATTTTCTATTTAATTTTATTAAGTCAAAAAAATCAAAATAATATAATATCTTTTTTCTTTTGGACGGTAAATAAACTGCACACAATTATGACGACAAAATCATGTAATGACAATTAATATTTATTTTTCATATTATAATAAGAGAAAGAAATTGCAATATGTATAGTTGATGTGTGAAAAAAAAGGTATACGACCAAGTTATCATTCAATTTAGAGTTCTCAACTAAGATTAGGGCTGCAAACGAATCATATCGAATCGAAATTACTCTAGTTTGAATTTGAATTTGAATAAGATTCGAACCGAATTGGTTTGATTTGTTTTAGAATGAACTAATTGTGAATTGAAGTCAATCGAATTACGAACTACAATTTTTTTTGACAGCCCTAGCTATACCGGTAGTTTATGCATTAGTCTCACGGAACATAATTCATACGATTTCCTTTTACCTTTTACTGATTCACACTGATGAATTATGGACTAGCTTAAGGTTTCAGATACTTCCATATTTTCTTTTACCTTTTACTGATTCACACTGATAAAATAAGGTTTCCTTACCTATTCAGAATTTCAGATACTTCCATATCTCTTTCGATTCAATCATTCAATACCAAAAAAAAAAAAAAAAAAGGGTAAGGTCGAGATTCGAATTTGAATGCGAACTACAATTATCGTTGGTAATGAACCGATTAGACATTTAGACTAAACAATTCCCTCAAATTTTGTGTTGGAAAATCAGGATCGTCAGCATAAATAGTTAATTGTTTTTACAGGGTTAGATTATGAAATCACAAAATACAAAATTCTATTTAACTGTTGACTTTCAAAACGAGAAGCAACTGATAAAATGAAAAATACAATAAAGAAAAATAATAATGAAACCGTTCTGAATCCGGACTGACTCATTCCTTTCAAACCCGCTAATGACCCCTCTTTTCGTAAATACACCTCTTAGATTTCAATAAATTTAGACAAACTTCAACCTCAAAAGAGTATGAGTGAGTCTATGGTACTGTGCATATCACGGGTTGTTACCGTGCTATGGCTCTATATTCGAGTTTTCAAATCCTAACGGTTGATCCGAACCGTTCATCTTGTTCTCCATATTAATATGTGTTTGGAGACCAAATTTTATAATTTTTGAAATTTTTTTACTATTTTTTAGATATTTAGAAAATCAATTGATCTAAAAATTCTGGACCATCCAAAAACAGTGATTTTCAATAAATCTAAAAAACTAGAAAAAAAAATTTCAAAAAATGTAAAATTTGGTCTCCAAACACATATTAATATGGAGAACGAGATGAACGGTTCAGATCGACCGTTAGAATTTAAAAACTCGAATATAGAGCCGTAGCACAGTAACAAATCGTAATATGCATAGTACCATAGACTCACTCAAAGAGTATTGTCTTGGTTGATATGCTTTTCTTTTTTTTTGGGCTTATGTCAGAATGAGACATGTAATCTAGACTGGCCGCTTTCCATTATATTTTTTTCTGAATGTTAAATTTATATTTTGGGCTTCAAGTAACCAAGTTTGTTATTTACTTATTTGATGTTTATGGTAAGCAATGCATTAATTAAAAAACATGTCGTTTGATTTTTATTGGTTTTTAATCTATTTCTTTCTGTTTTTATCTAACTTCTATTGGAACAAAAGATGTGATTTTTAAAATCTGTAATATTTAATCTATGAAAATGAAAGATTGGAGAAGATTTTGGCCGTACGATGCAATCAATAGGATTACTGGAAAAGATGTTGTTCAAATATCACGAATTCCCTTTTTTAAAAATCTTTCTGTTGCGTTAGCCATGTGGCTCATTGTGCAATATATCTTTTTATTAAAAGCAGGCTTGAATATTGATAACTTCCGGCCATTTTTATTAATATCCCTAAAACAAATAAAAATTTTACAAATGCCCCTGCTCCCAATTTTTTTTTAAATATGTCCTGACCGCCTGGACCTGGGGCGGCCCAAATAACCTGTGAGGCGCCCCAGGCTGGGGCGGCCCACAAGCCAAGTGAGGCGCCCCACCCTATTTTGATTTGAATAATTTTGTGAAAAAAAAAGTTTTCTTATTTAGAGTGTATGCCAAAAAATAAAATATTTGATATATTTACGAAGTGATGTCGTAAATTTTTATAACTTTAATTTTTTTATTTTTATTTTTTTGGTGAATTTTGATTTTATTTGTCATTTGGATATCACAAGTCTAAATATAACACTAATTAAGAACTTGAGCTTTATTATGATTTTTATAATATATGCATAATATATACATATACACATATACATCTACATCTACATCTACATACACATACACATCTACATACACATACACATGCACATACACATACACACATACACACATACACACACACACACATATACACATATACATATACATATACATATACTAGTATTTTGATTTAAATAATTTTGTGAAGAAAATGTTTTCTTGTTTAGAGTGTATGCTAAAAAAATAAAACATTTGGATATATTTATGAAGTGATGTCGTAAATTCATATAATATGTAATAATTTTATTTTTACGAAATTGATTTTCAGTGGTTCGTATAACAGTTATACAGATTCAATTAATTTTATGTATAAATATTTTCTTATAATTTTGAACGAAAATGATGCACGAACACTCAAGAAATTGGAAAAAGTAATGGAAAGATAGATTTGGTTCTGAGATCACACAGATTCTCAATTCTTTGATAAAACTGATACATCAAAAACTAACTTCCGCCAAAAGACATGACGTATGTTTAAATATAAACCCTAAAAACAGAAAATACATAAACGATACATAAAAGACCCTAAAAACTCTAAAATTCTAAAGAAAGGTCCAAAAGTCCATGAAGAAAGACTCGGATCGCGAATCTGAGCCCACGAATGGTGAAACCAATCATAGATTTGTTTCTTGTGCGGCTTTGGGCTGTGGAGTTCTTGTCAAAATTTCAGCCCGATCCAACGGACGGATCAAAAGTTATGCCCCTTTTAGTGAAGCATGCGCAGGACCATATTGCATTAGAAAATTTTAGTTGAGAATTTTTATTTTTTATTATGTATATGTGTCTGTGTATATGTGTCTGTGTATGTTTGTGTGTGTGTGTATGCATATGTGTATATGTGTGTGTATATTATACATGAGGAGGGATCGGATTACACCTCATATTTGGTGATATCGGGTGACAATGTCCATTTTTGAAATTTCAAAATCCAAATAGTCGATCCAAACCATTCAATATGATGGATATATTAAGAGTAACTTGGAAGTCAAATTTTACATTTTTCTGAATTTTTTTATTATTTATTAAGTATTTAACAAAATCGCTATATTTAGACCGTTGAATTTTTGAACCCCTCTGAATAAACCCAAAAAAAATTCAGAAAAATGTAAAATTTGATCTGCAAGCACATTTTAACATATCCATCAAGTTGAACGGTTTGGATCGACTGTTTGGACTATGAATATGGACGGTGTCATCCGATATCACCAAAAAACGGTGTCATTTGATCCCTCCTCATTATACATATATTATAAAAACCATAATAAAAACCAAATTCTTAATTAATGTTATATTTAGACTTGTGATATCTAACTGACAAATAAAATCAAAGTTCACTGAAAAAAAAAGAAAAAATCATAGTTATAAAGAGTTACGACATCACTTCATAAATATATCAAATGTTTTATTTTTTGGCATACACTCTAAACAAGAAAACTTTTTCTTCACAAAATTATTTAAATCAAAATACTAGTATATGTATATGTGTATATGTGTATATTATACATATATTATAAAAACCATAATAAATGCCAAGTCCTTAATTAGTGTTATATTTAGACTTGTGATATCCAAATGACAAATAAAACCATAATATTTTATTTTTTGGCATACACTCTAAATAAGAAAACTTTTTTTTTCACAAAATTATTCAAATCAAAATACTAAGATTTCTCTAAAAAAAAAAAAAAAAATGAGGCGCCCCAGGGTGGGGCGCCTCACAGGTTATTTGGGCCGCCCCAGGTCCAGGCGGTCAGGACATATTTAAAAAAAAATTGGGGACAGGGGCATTTGTAAAATTTTCATTTGTTTTAGGGATATTAATAAAAATGGCCGGATAACTTCTTAAATTCACCTCCTCCACACTTTTCATTAACCTTTTCAATTCACACCTGCATATTGTGCTACACACCCTCCATTATTTTTTATCATTCAAACAACTATTAGAGGATCTGAGCCACTTATCAAAATCATATTTCAATCTCTGCCATTAACTATTAATTTCAATTTTATGCATCTGTGTAGGAATCTCAAAATTTAGCAAATTGAATTAATTATGCAAATTGACAAATTTAGGCTAAGAGAAAGAAGGAAGAGTATGGGAAGGTGAAAAAGGCTGAGATGAGCATTTAAGTTATTAAACAAAATTTGTCAATGAGAGTGATTCGGCCGGATCTCGATGAGCCCCAAATTGAACACTTTACACTTGCTACAATTAATCTGCCAAGGCAATTAGACGTGATCTATCTTTTACCTACCTCGATTTTACAAAATTGAGACAATTTTAACGTATATGTATAAAAATAAGAATAATTAATGACAGTACTTGTGACTTGTGAGTGGAGTTTTTATATAAATAATAAGATGAAGGACATTTCTGTTATCTCTCACTTTCTAGTATATGCAAATAATTTAAGGTACTTGGTTTATTATGCAAAAGAAAATGAGGTATGATTATGTTATCTTTCACTTAATTAATATTTATTGCATAAGTGACTGCCCTTTATTACCTTACCAAACTTTGGTTATCATGCAAGAGAGTCCATTTTTAGAAAAGTTTCAGAATACTTACAGACATTGAATTTTCTATAATGGTAAGTGATTTTTGTGGTCATTTTTATCTTTTTTTGATTAATTTGTAGTTGGTTCTTCAGTTTCAGTACAAATTTAATTAATTTTATTTTATCTTAATTTATTTGATAAATTTTATCTTCTCTATAATGAGTTATCGCAACTAATCATACTTGAACAAGGAAAATCTCCGAAGGAGACTCTTGGTGAGGTACAAAATTTAATTCTATTAAGTATATATATCAACAATCTTGAATGGCTTACTATACTGTAGAATGAACAAATGCTTAATTTGTTTAGAGATTGTGCATCATTGATAGATTGTCACTTAATCAATGAGAGAAAGAGTTAATAGTGGTAAGTAGAAATCGATTTGGTCAAAAATGGTGTCTTTTGTTCAGGCCCACATGTATATATATATGTATATTAACTCAAGAGAAGGTAAAACTGAACTTGGTGTGTTTCCTTTGCTTTCCTATCAGTAAATCGACGGACATACACTTTAGATAATTTAAATTTAGGTTCTTAATATCTTGAAACAAACTTGTTTGATTATGTATATGCAAGGTACGTACTGAGTTTGGAAGAGACTTCTTTTTGGCTTTGTAGCTAGACCGAAGCGTGCACTTCGTTGGCATCATATATATATAATTAATACCTAGCTATTGTATTCCTTTTTCTGGGCAACATCATCAAACCTACTTGACCTGTTAATTTTACAACGAAATATTCATGTTTTATAAGTTTTTTTTGTATTATTAATTAGTTGACTTTTGTAATTTAGACACATCTTTTCTTTATTTCTATCTATTTAAAAGATATAGAAGAAAATCTTAAAAGAATATTTGGATCATGTGATTTTCTACCTATTTAAAAATAATACTAGAAATAACACGTGGCTTTTACCTACAGAAACAAGAGAGAGAAGTCTTATACTCATTCCTTGTCTCTTTCTCCAAATTAGCTAGTATCTGAATTTACTACAAGAAACAATGTGAAAAAAAAAAAAAACCATGTTGTATTGCACTTAATTCCTAAACTAGTTAAGTGCTCACGCCCTGTAATAAGAATTAATATTATTAAATTGATATAATTTTTCAATGTAAAGAAATTATGATGATTAGTAAATTATATATGAGCTCTTCACTTTCTATTAATAAAAAAAGCTATCTTTTCTTATTTCTTCAGTTTCTTATCTCCATTTGTATTTATTCACATGAATCAAATATTCCGGACCATCCAAAAATACCGATCAAACAATAAGTCACATATATGATTCGAATATTCTGGACCATCCAATAAATACGTACTTCATTATTGCTAATTTTTAGTTGTTACAATTAAAATTCTATTTTGTATAAAAAAATATTCGGAATTTTTATAGATTGTTTTTGTCACTACGGCAGAAAGGACTATCTGCTACCGGGTTTCCGGTCGCAGATAGTTGTGTCGCCGGTCACAGATAGAGAAAACGGTCCCTGATGAAATATTCCGGTCGCTGTAAGTTTCGTCGCAGTTACTCTTCTGCTGACGTCAACGGTCGCTGAATGACGTCAGCCGGTCGCTGATAATTTTTCTGCGACCATTTTTTTTCGTCGCTGATAATTTTTCTGCGACCATTTTTTTTCGTCGCTGTTTTTTTTTTGCTGATGTCATTAAAACGTTTCTGCGATGACATAAAACGGTCGCTGAAACTAAAAAAGGTCTCTGAAAGTCTTTTTGCTGACGTCAGAATAGAATTTCTGCGACCAAGAAAACGTTTGAAAAACAGTCGCTAATATAATATTTCGGTCGCAGATAACTTATTTTAGGTTTTTGATATTATTTTTTGTTATTTATATTTGCACCATTTAATTAATTGATACTGCACGTACCAACATACAACATAACATAAACATAAAAATTGACACAAAAACAAGGAAATTATAGGCACACGGTAAAATGAGTGCTAGCTGTCTTGACTATTAGCGTCTTAATTAAAGGCACACGGTAAAATGAGTTTATTTCAGCTTATTTCAGAAATTTGTTCAGTGCACTCTAAAACTAGATCATTCTTTTTTTTAGAAAAATATATATAAGGTGTCCAAGTACTTTGACCTGATCCTGATAAGTGGACTTTAATTGTTTGCCTCTTTGGATTATCAACTAACAACAATTTATTAAAGAACAGTATTTACATTAATCATTATTAATAAGTGGACCTGATCCTAATATATATATTAGTGTCAATTATTTGACCAGTTAACAATATACTTTATCTAGCTATTAATTTGGAGCAACTTTTGGTAAACTACAATGTAATTCAACAATGCTCCGACAAACTTTAAGTTAGGTAAGATAAATACTAAAACTAACTAATTAATAAAATCAAATTATACATGAACTATGTACACAAGGGTGTTAATAATAATGGGTTGTTTCTGGTTCGCATAAGATCAATATTATATATTTTTTAAAATGCATCCGGCCCGACTCGACCAGGAAATTATATCTGTCATATTTAATTTTAATCTACGAA
The DNA here is from genome assembly GCA_033356055.1 of Carex pumila. Lineage (NCBI taxonomy): Eukaryota > Viridiplantae > Streptophyta > Magnoliopsida > Poales > Cyperaceae > Carex > Carex pumila. Next base: position 34,052 of record JARJHM010000603.1, read on the forward strand.
GAAGAAGATAACAGTATACAAATAAGGAAATTGGATCTTTAATAAAAAAAATCCATAAGCTTTATATCTGTCATAATTTATTTCTAATCAACAAAAATAATAGTATGCCAATGAGGAAAGCAAAGAGATCTTGTAATTACTTAAATCAATATCTAGGGTTCTATTTTGAGTTGAAACATGATCCATACAACACCCAAGAAAGGGCTTAGCAAACACAGCAAGAACCGGGCAAGGACATAAGCAAATTGCAACAAACAAATTGCAACAAGCAAGAACCGGGCAAGGACATAAGCAAATTGCAACAAACATAACAAGTTTTGATTTAGATAATAACCTGAGAAAGCTTCAACACAAAACGAAGAACTTGGAACAGTGGCCGGTTTCAAGGATGCACCAAATTTTCGCCAAATCAGCAAAATCAGCACCAAATCAGCAATAAATCAGCACCAAATCATCACCAAATCAGCAACCTCACACTATTGATAAGAGGAGATGAATAAGGAAACAAATTCAAAAACAAAAAAAACCATAAATTCAATTTAGTTCGAGTACCTATTGCAGACCAGCGGAGTCGTGGAGGTGCTAACGTGAGGAAGGTGGCGGAGGTGATGGTCTGGCACAGCCGGCGGTCGGGCATAGGTGGCGGTCGGCGTTTTCACGTTTCTGCCGAGAGCGAGAGACAGAGAGAAGAGGGAAGAGGGAAGAGGGCGGATCAGAGAATAGAGATTAGGGTTAGGTTAGGGTTCGTCGACGATCGGCGGTGACGCAGGGCAGGGCGTTGGCGACACAGAGAGAGCAAATGGCGGGTTAGGCTAGGGTTTAGCGCGTGAGAGAGAGAAAGCCAGGCGCGCGCTGATTTTTTCGGAAAAAAATACTTTCTGCAACCGGCGAAATCTCCGGTCGCAGATGCCGATCGCAGAAAATCCTAGTCACAGGAGTAGCTTTTTTTTTACGGAAAAATCAGTTTTAGAGACTGGCGATATGCCCGGTCGCAGATTCCGATCACTGAAAAAATATTTTGTTGTAGTGTGTTATACGTCTTTAAGATTAATTTTTAGTTAAATTTCTAATGCATCTTCTTTTTAAATTATATCTTTCGACATTAAATTATTTCACTTTTCTTACATTTTCTCAATTTAAACAATTACACTTTTAAAAAGCATGTGTTGCTTAGATTGGTCCGAATTATAATGAAAGAGTTCGAATTTAAATTCAATCAGTGCGTTAATGCAAAGAATGAATACTCGGTAAAGTTATATCCAAGTTAATTACCTTGCGATTGTCATTTTTGACAATTTTATGTAGCTGAAACATAATATATATCGCATGAAAAAAGAATTTAGTATTTACACTAGTCATTTTCCATGCAAATTTGTAGTGGCTTCTGAAGATTATTTGACACGTATGTCAGGTACGATACTTTATGTTAGTAAGAAAATTAAATCTATTATAGCAAAGTTTAGAGCTGAATTTTTTAATTAATATCTCAAATAAATTAAATAAAAAATTACAAAAATTCTCAATGTATACAAGATACTACTCATCATCAGTTGGATACTTTTGAAGATAGTACGATCCTCTAACACAATCGAGAAAAGGAGAAGAAGAGTTTCAAGGTACGTATGTAGACAGATGTCATTCAACATGAATTTCAACTGCAATAGAGAAAGAATAAAAATGATGCCGAAGAGAGACTCAGTTCTTGTAAATTAGATTGTCGGGCTTATTACAGATTTAGGGTAGGGTAATTATATTTTCCAGTGTAGGGCAAAAGTCTGAAACGCAGTTCTTGTGAACTAATTTTGGATTTTCAGAGTAGGACAGTTGCTCTACCCTGTACTTAACTGGATCTGCTCTTGCATGCGGCAACTTTATTAAGTTGCAATACCATCACATTTCAGTTTGCTTCATCTCCGTGTAACTAAGCTAGATCATTCATTCTAAACTGGGATTTAGAACCAATCTATTTTAATATTATTCATGAATATTGTGGAATAATTAATTTTTTATTAGTCTATTTTTTTTTTAAATATATCATATTATTTGAGATTTTTTTTTATTCTCTTATAATATATTCCATTGCAACCCACGGACACGGGCACAATGCTAGTATCCTTGTAATGTAGCAATGTAATCCATCCCCTGCAGTTTTAATGAATTACTATCTCCAAGATGAAGAAAAAAGTATTTATTATTGTCAAACTAAATTTATAAAATTACAAATTTCTGCATAAAATTAATTGTTGAATGTAATAGTATTACAACCCAAGACTAACTATGAAATTAATTTAACACGAAATATACTTTGTTCCAGAGAAAAAGAAATAATTTGTTTAATATATATAATCAACTAAGGCATCCATTTTGGTGATAACGATAGTTCTATTTGATATTCATTTCTTATTTTTCTTCATTAAAATAGGGTCAGAAGAGAAGGCAATTAGTCCCAAAATTTGTGGGATTACAGTTTAACTCTTGATATTTTATGGAAACTATTTAGATATGCAAAGCATGAATCTCAGAGCAATCTATGCGCTCAAGAGCAAACCATTCCATGTTTGATACTAATGCCTCAAAAATTAATCATGAATTTGATTAATAGTACTAATACACATAGATATACAAATAATATTCAAATTATGAATTATACTAATAAAAAATAGAAGTGAAAATAATACAATTACTTATTTTTACAATTTCTTTATATACCTAAAAAAAGGAAAAAAAAAAAGAAAAAATACCGAAAATTATATTCTGTCCAGGACGTATACCGAATCTCATGTGACCTTGTTGCTGTAAAAATGTCACATGAGTTATACTTTGACTATAATAGGTTTGAAATAGAAATTTGCAATTTCTTCGTGTTAAGCTCGTAGCTACAAATGGGTCGAATGACCCGGTCCATAACTTCTTTTCCGGAATCTATCTAATGATAGTATAGCTGCGAGCCTAATTAATGAAGCCTTTGATTCAGTTTGAATTTAATATATGTTTCTTCCTTCAGATCTATATATGATCTTCAAGTTCAACGCATTAAATGTGTTCTATTTATTTATTTATTTGTGTGTTTCGTTTCCAATTATTTATGATATTCAGCTTAAATTAAAAATTACAAATGTTTATGACGTTAGAAGATTTAAAAGTGAAAATTTTGCCTCATCTACCATAATTAGGGGTGCAAATGGATCGATATTTCAGATCCGTGATATCCGAATATCTGTGCGGATATGAATACAGATATGTAAAACTATGCAAAATATATAATTATATGAAATTAATCATTATTAAAAAGAAAGTTAGTAATTAGTAATATTTTTAATTTTCTTTGAAGTTTTCTTGGATTCATTTATCATGTTTGAAAATTTGAGGGTTAAATATATGAAAAGACATACTTAAAATAAAGAAGAAGAAAAATGACCAAATAACTTGGGCCACGTGGCCAGTGTTGAGTGAAACACTCAGCTGCCTGAATACTTCTTAATTAGAAATCCTTCTCTCTATTCGGAAAAGAAAGGAAAATAACAAAGAAAATTAATATATATAGTTAATTTGTTTGTGATTTGTGGTGGATGGAAGAGTAACTGTCATGAATTGTCCCGGTTTAAATTGAAGTTAGAACCAAGAATCCAAATCAATGATATATCCATGTTAATTAATGTCATTTCTAAACATGCAGTTGGTACTGGTCTACTGGATATCGGTTCAGTTATGCTAATCTTAATACTTGTTAACCTAAGCCTCTCATTCTTCGATTCTCATGTCTTACCCACGTCCCACTATTATGGTTACAGGGATTAGAATTGTCAAATTAGAAGAAATAGAGGGGTTAACCTATTAAATTTCCATGAGTTAGTAATAAAGCTTGTCAGAAGTACTACAATGCATAATATGTAAATATTGAATACATGACTCGTTGAAAAAAATAAAAGATAATATAAGTCGGTCATTAATCAGAAGACATCTAAATTGCTCCACCTAAGATAAGATAATTATTATTAGATAAGATAAAATAGAGAAGATTCTTAAGAAAAGATTTCACGATTTTGGACCTTTCTTTGTGAGTTGCAATCAATTTTTGTTTCTAATACAAGTCTAATTTTATACTTGATTTTACTTGAATTAAATTTAAAACAACAAAACTACAAGAGTCTAAAATCATGAGTTCATATCAAAAACCATAGTAGTGTTCACAAAATGATAAGATGAAACTTACCAAAAAAGTTGATAAAGTTAAGGTAACTCACTCTCATAAAAGTCTAACTTGCATTACTATGCAAGTTCTTGCAGCACTTGTGGCCAAAATTAAGACTTGGAAAATTTAGACTTCTCTGAAGCAAGATTGTGGCACTTGTGATCTCATCTAAAATTTCTAAGTTCTACCCCTATAATCTTGCTTCAGAGAAGTCTTGTCTTTGTAATGGTTATTTTATTGTCCTTGAAATGCCTATTGCACCAATCTGGAAAACAAAAACGATTTATGGTCCTCATGCTCATCCATCATTTGAATAGTTTGACCTGAAGGTCAAAATCACTCTCTATCTATTATTCAAGATCAAATCTTATCATAATTTTTTTACGACCTCAATTTCTATTTATTCTAAAAGACTTCATTACTTTTCTATTTACCCCTATCCTCTTTTTTATATTTAATATATTATTTTTATTTTCTATTTACCTATACAATTTATTACTCCCATTTTCTTTTCCTTTCTCAATAGAATCGGGAGTTGTTAGTACAAAGAAAATTGTAACAACACTTGTCACCACTAAACATTAATTACAATTTTTACATTTTTTTTTTAAAATATGAATTGGAGATCAAGTCATACAATACATTTCAAGCCCCTGTGTATAATATAAAGAATTTTTTCACCTTGTGAGTTTTGAACCCATAACCTTCTGTATAAAAGTCATGTGCCTTTTAATTAAGTACTAGACTAAAAATAAGTTGTCCAATTTTTATTTATTTAATATGAACTTCTCCATTATCATTAACAATAAATATGAAAAAAATACTTTACCTATTAAATATAAATTTTTGTGAATTTAGATATGTCGTTGTTAAATTTCTCCCTTGTAATCCTCCCAATGAACCATCAAACACCTCCGTTTCATCCAGAAATGGAGAGAAAGAGTAAAAGCTACTCGGAGTCGGAGGTTATTGTTACAAGTCTCTGTACGTCGGTCCCATTAGAAGTTAACTCCTTGGTCCCACCTTCATTGATTCACGACAGAATCTATCACAGAAAACATGAAATGGAAAATCTCCCTCAACTTCTCAGAACGAATCAGAATCCGCATCGCATTTAATCCGGTTCTCAAAAAGTAACTAAAATTTTGTGTTTATATCTGGACCGTCCGATTTACTTTATGCGAATATTAAAGGTACCCCATCTGATTGAATGGCTAGGATCAAAACCTAAAAAATGAGATTCTTCTCTGATATTTGTCACAGGCATTTTCTTTAATTGAACCATGCATACTTGGTTATATATCTAGATGACAGATCTAATATTAGGCGGTGCCTGTTCGGGATGACAGAGGGGAGGGGACAGTAGTATTATTCGTGCCAATCTTGAGTCAATCAGTCAGTCAGGTAAGGTAACCTGAGTCCTGAGGGAGGGGATGTGAACTTTATTTATATTGGTCTCTCTAATTTAGCGCATGAAGTTCATTTTATTGTTTAATGTTAAAGTAATTTGCATTTTATTGTTTAATGTTAAAGTTAATTTGCAATATCATGAGATATTAATTAATGAAAATAATATGAGAACATATAATTTGTGAACGCAACGGTATTATGATGTGCTACAAGTGGTTGGAACCGAAATTTTTATTAATACCCAAAAATAATATTAAATTACGCAATCTACTCACTTTTTCATGGGATTTCGAAAAATGCCCCTTTCGGTAACTAAATAACCGGACAATAGCTATTTTTCCGGATGTTTAATCACCGAATTCAGAAAATTAGCCCGATAACTAAATAATCGAAAAGATAGAATTGATCTAGTTATTTAGTCACTGAAATTTGAAAAGGTAGCACACGGCTATCATCATGCTTTATAAAGTTCTTTATTGTCTCCTTTTATTTGCTGCTTCTTTGTCTCTTTATCACTTTGGTAAAAGGTTTACGTAGAAATAACGAACGAAATTAAAAATCGAACGTTGGGCCAAAGTTTTGCCGTTTTGGTAAAAGCTATTCCTTTCGGGATTTTGAATTTCAAACCCCTTTCTATAAAGAGTTTACATTAAGTCAACCATAGTTGCTAAATATAAGAAAAAAAATAACATGGTTACTTCATTTATTAATTTATATTTTACAAAAAACTTTAACTTTCAAATTTTTTTAATGAAGTTATAATCAAAATTCGACAAAAAAGATCGAAGCAAACTACCTATGTTACTGCCCATGTATTCCGGACAAAAGAGATCCGACATATTGAAACCAAAAAAAAGGTGGTTGAGCTAAGACAAATTAAGTCATCAATTATTATAATATTTTATCGACTATTAATTATTGTTAATTTTAGTTGTATGACTGATTATTATTTCAATTTTTCATATTGTTCATCGATGTATGGAATATATCAATTATTCAATTCACAGATAAAATTAATTTTTACTATGTAATTTCTTTTTTAGGATAGGGTTCGAAAAATTATATAATAAAAAGAGATATACAGTCATTTATTTATTTTTAAAGATTAAGTGACTAACTTAATAGGTCCTTTATTAAATTTACCACTACAATCTCATTTATTAAATTTACCACTACAATCTCAACCGCTGAACTGAATACTATTCATGCAACAAAATTCAAACACATATGTAGGCCATGCGAAAATTAACTGGTCCAATGTTCTGACCTAAGAGGAATGGAAATAACATATTTGAGTGACAATTATATCATTTTATATGATATTTTTATTTGTATAATGTGTTATTTTTTTATATATAATGTTTATATGTGATGATAAATGTGTTTATATTAATTACTTAATTTCAAAAAAAAATATTTATTCAGTAAAAAGTATCGTAAAATTAATTGACATACTAGACAAATAAATGTAGATTTAGATTTTAACAGCTTACATTCTAAGTATAAATAATTTAGATGTAAATAATAAATGTTGATAATAGAGTACAAGAATAATTTTTCAATTTATCGGATTTCTAGTTAGCGCAGCTCTCTATGATATGATGCTCCCAATAGTTACTAAAGAGAAATGGTAGTTAGGTATATTCAATTGTTAGGCTTTTATTGTCACGGTGAAAATTCACAATATTTTATTCCAACGATCTTGAGAATTAAAAAAAAAAAAGGTTTTAAATTTGAAATCAATATTATAAATATTGAAATATCATGTATATAAAATAGATGAGATTTTGTGTATTTTTCACCGCACATCATATGACTTGAAAATTCAACTGTTTGAATTGACGGTTCCGATGTGCCATTAAATGATATTTAATTTACCTAAAATGTAATTATTAGCTCTCTATATACCCAGCAACATATTTGAAATTGATATATTATTTAAAAAAAAATAAAGTTAAAACATTAAAATAATTATTATGAAGTTGATCCTCGGAATAATTATTATCACCCCCATGCATTTTGCAGTCAGTTTGAAAGAAAAACACATTAGAACTCCTCCAATTGAGGCCCGTTGAAGTCCATTTTGTACAATTCAGCTAGACGACACTGAAGATATATATATATATATATATATATAGTAACATGTGACTGTGAACATAATATCATGGTATGTTAATAACTTTTGTTTAATTCGTCATTTTTTATGTTTCTGAATTAAAAATTGAATAAAATACAAGAAAACATATTATATATTTTATTCGCTAGTAAAATGCAAATCACAAATTATTTGTGAATAAAACGTGAAAAAGTGTGATTTTTTTTTTTTACTTTCTTGTTGTACCGATTTATTTCTGAATTACAAATTTTTGACTCCGCCGAATTGAACCTGAACTATTCATTGTCACTATGACTGTGAACTATATTTATTGTGACAAATTCATTAAAATTTAGACAGCACTAACAGAGATTAATATACATGACTATATATGGGAAATCCTTTTTTTGGACTATACAACTCTAAGAATCTGCTACAAAAATAGATTTTGTCTCCGTATACACCTGAAAAATATTAAGCTCGCTTTAACAATTTAATTAATAAAGAACAATATATAATTATTTATTCGTCAACATCGTCTTCTTCTTTTTTATAGTAAGTGATGATATATGATTGATTTGTGATAATTGAAAGCATGACTTGCATGAGGTGTGTTAAGCCCAACACAACAAGAATGAGATACCTTTCGCGAGGATAAAAAAGTGACTTTTTGCGACGGACTACTCTCATTCTTCAGTTTTTTCTTTTTGCGACAGTACTTTTCGCGAGGGAGTACCGTTGTAAATTTGTTTTTTCTCTCGCAAAAAGTATCTACATTGTTGTAGTGCAAGCCATCTTTTCTTCGTTAATTTTTAAAATTATAAAAATTCATATCAATAAAATTAAATTATTATTGTCTGACTAAATTCATACGGAGCGTCCATAATTTTTTGGTTTACAGAAAAGCAACAACCTTAAAATATAAAACAGTTGTTGTAACATTAATTAATTAATTACAGAGTTTAATTAATCATAATCTGATTGTTGAAACAAAATAAAACATTTTCATCACTAAAATATCAAAAGTGTAATAATAATTAAGGCAGGCAATTTGATATTTATTATATTGCATTTAATACATTTTTTAAAAAACAAAATGATTCCCAAATTTTAAACGATGTGAGGAGCAATATTATCTCACTATAGTGTTTTGCCAAATTCTAGAAAACATATATACTCAAAGAGTTTTTGAAATAATTCTTATAGTTGGGCAAACTGACCAAAGATATTATCATTGGATCTTGTTATATATCATCATTTTTTATCAAAATTATTTATAAATTCATGTGATAATTTAAATGGCATTTTGATTTTTATAGGAAATCAATTTATTTGTGCGAATGGTTTGACTTAAGTTTTCTTTCATGAAGAACAGTTGTAATCGCGCCTGATAGCTAACTATCAGGGTTTAAAAAAAAGAAGTGTTCTTTCATGAAAAAGCAATCTTTAATTTAACAAACAATAGCAGTGAGGTGTTTTTGGTCAAATTTTTAAACATCCATTTTATTCTAGTATTATTTTTAACTTTTCATGTATCATTTTATAATTTCTTTTTACCATCTACTCTATATATTTAAACAAAAATAAATACAAACATCCATAAGGACCAGAAAGTGAGTTCTAAAAGATCAAGGGAATAGAAATATAGAGGAAAACCAATATTAATTGTTGTTGCAGTTTCTAAATTAACTAATTAACAATAATTCCATCATTTTAACTAGCTCTATCGATCTTAAGTCAACCCAATTGCACAACATTAAATAATAATTTCCTTAACCGCTTAACGCAACTGCACAAACTTAATTAGATTAGATAAATATTCACGATGTCATGTTATATATATCGATCACTAGAACAGTGTCATGTTATATATATCGATCTCTGCGTTAAATAGCTAGCTAGGTGTCATGATTAGATTAGCCAGCCGCTGGGCTCTAACCTCTAAGATACGCAATGAGCCAATGATGAGATATTCTGATGTTTCCGAGAAGAAAAAATGATGAGCCCTATTCAAGAATAGTAGGATGTAAATATAAAATATGTAATGTACTGCTTTGAATAAAATTACAAGCACCACATTTATTTTATTTTTGACTCGAAACTCAAATAAGTCCAAGTTGCTATCTCATCATCATCATTAGTCATTACCAAAGTTATAACAAATTGTTGCTAAAGCTATCAGTAAATGTTTAGCAAACTTTTACTAGTGCAAAGTTATTTTATTACTAGAATTATAGTTCCACGAAGGTTCCTAATTGTTAAGATTTTAGTTTACCACTAAAACAATTAATTGTTATTATAACAAAATTAGCAAAACAATTATAGTACAATGTATTATATAGTGCATATAAAAAAAAATACAGTGTTGATCAAAATAAGACGTGGTCTCTAAATTAATGTAGTTAATTTTTCAATTGATAGTTGCATTAAATATTATTTTTCATACTTTTTCTCCCCTCTTTCTTTCTCTTAGTCCTTTTGAAATTATTCAAGAACTTGATCAATCATTGGGAAGGTTAGGTGATCCAATTACTATTATATTATACGATAATTAATATGCTTGATTAGTGAATTAACATGACTGTTGAGAAGACAAATTATGCAGTTTTTTTTTTAAGTGAGGGATCACTTGACAATTCTTTGTTTTGACAACCTTTAAAAGACAAAATTAATTTTATAAATTAATATTATGGACATGATTTATGGATATTAGCAGTAAATCTGTCCAATGCACGTACGGGGCCTATAATTTAAAAAATTGTTTCTCTAATAATTAATGTACAAGGTTCAAAGAATGTTAGTTTATAGTTTTCTTTTTGACAAATTAATAATTTGAAAATTTTGCTGCATAATATATTTAAAAAATAAAATAAAAGATTATGTAACATTCAAGCTTATCACAAAAAATAGTATTAAAGAAAACAAACTAAACTTAATTAATTTCTCCTTGATGCCAAGGCCAAGTCGTGCGGTACTTAATATATAATTCAAACAAAATTAAACTGCATTAATTTTCTCCTAGAGTAGCACCATATATATCCTCTCCCAATTAAAAATGAAGAAATTCTTATGTGTGATACGTACAACTCGAAAATCAAAATATATATATAGAATTTATATATATATAGCCATATATACAAATTTGCAACATGACATTAATTAATTGCCCTAAAAGAACCTGAAAATGGCCGCCGGGTTGATCATAACAATTTATTTTAATTTCTTGCAAAACTATAGCTAATCATTTACGGTCCTTTTCTTATATATAAAATTCAACAGCAATTAATATATAGATCTAGGAAAGGCTAGACATATATATATGAGTGGGGTTAAAATGCACCCTCCTTTTTGTGCTCCAAACGTGCACCCTCATCTTGTTTCTTCATTTTTAAAACTCAAATAGTTGATTTGAATCTACCAACGTGTTCTACATATTAAAATGTGCTTGGAGACCAAATTTTACATTTTTTGGAAATTTTTTACTATTTTTTCAGAATTTTTGAAAATCATCACTGTGCTGAATTTTTTATTATTGTTAAGTTTAATAAAAAATTCTGAAAAAATAGTAAAAAATTTCCAAAAAATGTAAAATTTGGTCTCCAAGCACATTTTAATATGTAGAACACGTTGGTAGATTCAAATCAACTATTTGAACTTTAAAAATGAAGAAACGAGGGAAGGGTGCACGTTTGGAGCACAAAAAAGAGGGTGCATTTTAACCCCACTCTATATATATATAATAAGAAAGAAAATAAAAACTATAGAAAAACGGGTGACTTTAGGGCTAAACATATTAATTTAATTTTCAGCTTGATTATAACGAAATGAGACAAATAATAATAATAATAATAATAATAATAATAATAATAATAATAATAATAATAATAATAATAATAATAATAATAATAATAATAATAATAATAATAATAATAATAATAATAATAATAATAATAATAATAATAATTTTCTTAATTTGTACTGTGCGTCTCCTATTGTTATGTTAATCCATAGACTTCCTTCCGCCCCTCTGATTTTATAGGGATAATTTTGAACAGCTCAGCTAGAAACGAGAAACTAGCTAGTAGAAGCACATGGATGCAGAAAACAGATTGAATTATTTTTTTTTTCTTTTTGATAAAAAAAGTAGGATCAAGTCCTTACTTTCATTAACCATAATTGGTTATAGAATTAATTAGAGTTTCTGAGAAGAAACCCTGATGCAAAAAGACAGAAATATATAAACATGCATAAAAAGAAGGAAGATAATGTAAAATAAATGCTGAAATTAAAAGAAAAACCAAAGGAAAAGAAGTGAAAAATGAGCAATAATAGAAAGCTTTTTAAGCTTTTGATTACATTTTGTCACTCTCCCATCATGTAATTTATATATATATAGGTCAACATGGAAATCGACATCATGGGCTTTTAGCCTTTAGGTGTAATGGCGATCTTCTCATATAATCACTGTCACGTGTCCAGGCGCGTTAAGGGCTTGTTCTTCTGTGTCAATTTAGTTGGAGCAACTCGTAAAGCGACTGTTAATATTAACTTTGTGCTGAGGACTGAGAAACATAGACTCTTAATTCTTGCAACCGAACCCAACTAGACTCTGTGTACTGACTTATGCGGCCACATTATGTGCATGCCCAGTATGAATGTAACTGTCCCACACCGCAGCAACAAAAGAACATGTGTGTGACGTTGTTTCAATCGGCCATGTCTCGCATGTAACACACTTCAAGTCACAATAAAATCCTCTTCTACCCATCACTTCATGCGTGACAAGTTTTGCTGTGAGCACTAGTTATGCAAAGATACACATAAATTCAGTTGAATAAATGTAACGAAGAAAACCTAACTGAGTTATAAATTCAGTTGTATAAATCTTAAAATAATATAAAAAAATCAAATTCAGGATATCAATTGCTGGAGCTCATCTCCCTTGTTCCATCGTTTTGAAATTGACGATGCTTCTAATGCCATCTCCATCCCTCAAATTTAAACAATGTAAATTTTATTGCAATAACTTCAAGTAATATATCAGAGCAGTTTTGTTTGGTGCCAGGGAATTGGAGTGTGATTTGGCACCAGGCAATTGGAAAGGCACGGAGAGAGAACGGAGAGAACTTAGGGGGTATAATGGTCCTTTTTTATTAATTAATATTGATTGGTAAATTTAAGTGTTAAAATTTATTATTTTATTACTTTTGGCTAAATATGTAAGTTTTATAATTTTGAAGGGTAAATATGATATTTCAAACTTTGAGGAGGAAATATGTAATATTGAAGTTTTTGAGGGGGATACATGAAATTTCCCCTTTCTAATAATATCAATATTAATATAACAACAAGAGAAAATACTGCAGCTTTCAAATTTTATTAGATCATTATATAAACCCAATAATAAAATAAAATAAAAATATGAGAATTACTTCATAGTCTATTAGAAAAAATCAACGCTCTCTCCGTTTAGAAGATTATGAACTGAAGAACCGGATAAATATTATCTATAGAATTTGGAAGGTTTAGACCTTAATCATTCTCTATTTTTTTTTAAAGTATATTTTTCACATTTAATTAGATTACATTACCGTACATATAGGTTGATGTTTTGTGTTTAAATCTCAATTGGTACTAACAATATTGTATTTTTTTAATTCAATCTTTTTTTTTACAACTACATTTCTTTTAAAAGTTATATTATCCATCGAGTTAGAATTAGTTTTGATAATTAATCTAAGTATGAGTTTATTTTTTTGTATAAAATATAAATGTAATAAATTGAAATTTCAAACTTTTGATGATTGGAATTTTGAGAGTGTGTAATCGTGTAATTAAAAATCACAAAGTTGATTATTTACCAAAGCCAATCTATGCAATTTAAAATTTTACAAATAATCTTGAGTAGCTACTGCCAAACTTATTTATAACTTTATAATAAGAAGTTTCGGATGTGATATGTATCTGAGTCACTGCATGACATAAATGTGATTTACATACTATAAGTATCACATATTGATAAAGATGAATGAGATTTTAATATTTGAAATTTATGGGATTTCTTTTATAAATCATAATTAAAAAAAAAAAAAACATTTTTACCAAATCAACATGGTTACTTCTTTTTTATATATATAAAAACCATAAGAACTAAAATTCCATTTCGGTTCCGAATTTTTTTTTTTGAGACCGAAATGTCATTTCGGTCTCTAGTAATTTCACATTTTTTTCATATTCGCGGCCACAAATAATTATAAACTAAGAGTTTGTGGTCAAAACAAGAATTACAAAATTTGGCTCCCGTCCCCTTTTTTCCTGCTACATGCCTATATGTGTCCAAAAACTATTAACGGACCATCCTTCCTATTTTAAAACAGAAAAATGGATAATAATATTGATAGAGCAATTTTTCCTTTTCACAGCGCATAAACAATAAAAATGTTTCTATTTTGAGAATTCTTTTTGAAAAACAATCATTAAATAAATTAAAGTTTTTTGTTTTTTTTTCAAAAATAGATACAACTTTTCATAAATTAAATGTCCTAGAAAGATCGCAATATTTTCTCAATTACCTAGAAGTGACTTTTGAATCGGGATCAATAACTCAGAATCTAAACATTTTTATTTTTTTTCCAATAACACATAAAGAAATATATTAATTTTTCTTACAGCCGCGAAAAATTCGGCCTGAAAAACATTGATCAGGTTATTTGTTGCAGTCTTTCTAATAAATCAAATTATATTGTATTCCATATATTTTCAAATAAATATATTCAACATTTCAAATATTTTAATAAAAAAATAAAAAAAATTAGAAATTTCTGTTTTTTTTTTTTTTAAAAAAACAACTTCCGATTAGTGATTAACCAGTTAAAAAAAAAAAGAAAACACAACTTTCTGGTTAGTGGTTAACCAGTTTTATTTCTTGAGTTTGGGAATCCACTAACCAGACATTTGTCCCAAATCCGGTTATTGGATAACCGGTTTGGGTAAATTTTGAATTTTAGTCGGGATTGGGATTTTTTTTTAATTTTATTTATTTTTTGGATATAAATAAAAAATCGGCATTTTTAGTGTACAAATCTCATATATATGGAATATAATCAAATATATATAAAACTTAACTTTTTGTTTTTTGCATCTTATTAAAACGTTTTTATTATCTTAGCTTGACAACTCAACAAATGAATGCAATAAATATATATATATCCTCGTATGTAACTTTTTTTTTTGTAAAAGTAATTTAATTTCTCATTTTCAAAAAGAAGAATTAAGGGATCAATAACAAAAAGAGAGAGCACGCTGTGATCAGTATTTGTGTTTCCATATAATAATACAATATAAGATTAATTGCTATGGTTGAAGATTGAGATAGGCAAATCTGACGATCGCGTACAACACGAGATATGGAAAAGCATTATAGAGAAGAAAATCAGTATTTATTTCTAATTCTCTCAAAAATATTAGATGGATCAAGATTAATTGGCCACATTTTAGAGAAAAAAATCAGACAACTCACGATTTAGAAAAATATCATGGACAAATCCAGTTCCTGTATTGTTAAAAACAAATGATCTGATTGATCGAAAAAATTATTTTTTCTCTCAAAAATGTTAAACGGCTCAAGATTGACCGTATGGAGTTTACTATTCGTTCAGACTTCAGAGTACCAGAACAAACTGGTGAATGATAATTAACATAAAATTTTACAACCAAAAAAAATATATATATATATATTGTTCCTATTATAATTAAGATGTTTCTCCTTGTCAAAATCGGAAGCACATCAGAACATGAAAACTCTGTGTATATTATTATATGAGGATTGTGAGAACCAAAAATATGTAATTTTATTTTTCTTAGTTGCACGTGAAATAAACAAGGTCAAAAGGTTATACTTAAAAATTGATTATAGTTCTAATTTTAGACAAGGTAAGAATCGCAAATTCGCAGTGGACAATTACCACTAGTAAATTAAGAGGGTTGTTAATTATGGTAAATAAAATATCATTTATATATCTCTCGTGCAATATAGTTAATCATATTTTAATTTTAAAATTCTAGTACACTGTACACCTCACTCTTTAAATATGCACCATTCCCTTTTTTTTATGCGTACAAAGACAGAGTGAAGACCAGAATTTTATTTAAAATGAATCTATTTATGTAAAATGAATTTTAAACAATGAAACTTACGGTTGTCGAATCAAATTTAATACATTATTTGTGAAAATCTTTACTGAAATTAAAAAATATCTTAAACGAAATTTATAAAAGTTATAAGGTTAGTGAAATAAAAGTATGTGGCTTGCTCTGCACGCAAAGGACTGTCGCTAGCATTGTCGAATCAAGTAAAAAATGATTCATGCGGAATGCACCGGTAATTTCTAAACTCAAAATTTATATTACCTCAGGTGCTATCACCATCTTTCCTAAAACCCCAAACGAATAAGTTTGAGTGACTCTCTCTCTCAGCTCTTCCATTCCAAATTTGTTTGGTATCTTAGCAAATCTGTTTGCTATCATCATCTTTCCTAAAATCCCAAACTAAAAATTCAGGTGGTCCATTCCAAATCTGTTTGTTTGATATCTTAGGAAATCCTCTTTCCATTTTCGTTCGATCACAACGGCTATTTGCCCCGCTCCTCCTATTCTTCTATTTAGTGGCATTTAGTTCCGCGAGGTAGAGAGAGATCGGGAGAGTGTGCCTCTGTCTTACGCCTCTCCTCTCGCTCCAAGCCTCCGCTTCTACTCTCCTCCCGCGCGTGTGAGACTATTTCTATAAAACCTCCGATCTCGTCGCATAATAAGCGATCGTCACCGAACCACCGCAGTAGCCCTCGCTGAGCTGAGCTGGATCAAGTCTTTCAGGCGGTAGGAGTTGGAGGAGGAGAGGGGAAGAGGAGAAAGGGAGATCAGGGATAGAAGGGGTGAGAACTGAGAAGGAGAGGAGGGTGTGAAGGGAGAAGTGAGGGGGAGAGAGATCCGGGAGAGAGCGCTTCCATGGAGCTCTGACAAGCGTCTTCTCCCTCTTAGGTACTTTTCTCTAAATTTCCTCTCTAGATTTCACATTACAATGTTGAAATTCTGTCAATTGGTCTAATATTTTGCATTTTTGACCTTAATTTTGACAAATTTTTTGTTTCCTTTACAATTGTGAAAAATTTCGATTTCGTTTAGTTTCTGCTTCAGTATTGGGTTTTTACCATAATTTCATGATAAAGGGGTTTCAAGGGTTTTTATGCTTGATTATCAATTCACGCTTCATTTTTTTTTTTCGATTTCAGTGAGAAATCGTGTATCTCAGGGTTTAAGATGCAGAAACAAGTATTTTCTGGGGTTTAAGATGCAGAACCACTTCAAATCTCTAGTCGATCAGGATCTGGTGCTGTTAGAGCAGGTTACACTTCTAACACAAAGCTATCATTTGAATCAAACTCGTATGAAAATATTGCTAAGATCAAACTCACAGCATGTAGATTTTTTCCCTCAAATTGAGAAAAACTAACTTCATTTCTTATAATATGCTAGAGGATCTAAGTGAATGTTGGAATTTTGATGAGATAATTTGGCAGTGAACCTTGGATTCTAGATATCATGTTTCGTTTTGTTACGTGCAGTGTTAAACAAAGCATTTATTATGAAACTGCTGGGTTGTTAATGGTTTTTTTATATGTTTCAGTCGATAATTTAATATAATATATTATATTGCTGTTAACAGATAGAGAATCACCATCAAGGCTGGTGAGGTTATTCTTGTCATTATAGAATGGAGAGACAGAGGAGAGAAGATGAGGTAAAGTACCCTTCATTGAAGAAGGGTCAAGAAGCTGAGCATTCCCTCTTCATCAGGATTGGTTTTGTGTTTAATTTATTTCTTCGGGCACAATTTAATTTCACTCCGTGCATGATCATCTATCACACACAGGTAAAAAAAAGGACGTCTATTTCATAATTATTAATGAATATACTATCAGATAGTTAGCACTTAACTCTACTTAATTTTTTAGCAAAATGGAGGCACCAACAGGCTAAGTTTTAGTCTATAATTTACACTTAAGTTTTGTTCCCATGGAAAACAAACACAAAGTAACAGTATTTAGAACATATCCAAATGATCAAAGCTGGTATTTTTGGCTTATCTCAATTGCCATTGCTGTTATAAGGTATATTATACTACAAGTAACAAGTCTGTGGCACCTCACTTCATCCAACCCTATTGACCGGTTTCCCAATCATAGTGCTGCTTTGAAGGCGCTTGCTTGGTGTCCCTTCCAGAGCAACCAACTAGCATGAGGAAGAGGTAGTAAGTGAATTATTCTTCTAATTAATCTTGTGTTACAATAATCTATTGTCGGTTTGATTTGCTGCTGGTTTGGGCTGTAGTCTGGTTCCTGGGGTACACCTAAGTTGTTTGTATTTTCAATTCTGTAGGTGCAGGAAATTGGCACATGCACTAACTACTGATTTTCCTTGACTTGTGCTCAAATAGACAACTCAGCGGGAGAAAGAGAGGCTGTTGGTTAGTGTTAACTTTCCAGTTTCTTTTTTGGTTATATTTATTCCATTTCTCTTGACATTTTAAAAAATGTTTGAAATATTGTAACAATGAACCAAGCAGGTACTGTTTTTTTTTAATAATGTGCAATTGAAATTCCATAAAAGCTGATCTCACATGGTTGCTATTGTATTTTGAATTAAGCGGTGAGTGTCGAGTCAAGAACAGTAGATCCAAGTAGCAATGATGGGTTTTCAATTAGTTCAGAGGAATTAAATTCTCTATCTAGGAAGCACAATATTGTAACAATGAACCAAGCAGGTACTGTTTTTTTAATAATGTGCAATTGAATTTCCATAAAAGCTGATCTCACATGGTTGCTATTGTATTTTGAATTAAGCGGTGAGTGTTGAGTCAAGAACAGTAGATCCAAGCAGCAATGATGGGTTTTCAATTAGTTCAGAGGAATTAAATTCTCTATCTAGGAAGCACAATCTTTCGTCTCTTCAAGAGCTTGGAGGGGTATAATTCTCTTTCTGTCAATTGTCCATGTCTCTCTTATTTTTTTTTACTTAAAATTAGAAACAAGTCATTTTTATGTTTGCTCAAATGCAGATGCAGCATAATTGCAACAAAGTAACAGTATTTATAACATATCCAAATGATCAAAGCTGGTATTTTTGGCTTATCTCAATTACTGTTACATCTCTAAACTGCAACAAAATGGCCTCAAGGGTGATCAAATCACCGATAGCTTCTTCCGTGTTCTGACAGTAACTTTTCAATTTTATAACCTATATTTTTCTTTGTAAATATTTTTTACTAAATTATTTGCCTTTTGAGGTGGTAATGCATTTTCTACTTGGCATCTATTTCAGAAACTGTTTGTTGCTCTTTCCCTTGTTAAGGGACCAGCCGCTCTTGGTGCAGTGCAAAATCACACAAACAGAGCAAATTTTCTTTTCCCTAATTGATTCTTATGCAAAGCACACTGTTGTAATTCTTAAGGTAATGCTGGATTCTTGCACATATATTAAGGACCTTATTCTTAGGAGGTTAGAATGTGAGCGATTTCTATCAGGATACATCATTAGTGTTATACTTTTGGATCAACATAAACAATTGATGAGGAACTTTGAATAGCGGAATCTAAACTATATATGTGATATTATTTTTGCGTAAGCCTATTAAGAATTTTTATCAGCTCTTTAATACTCTGGAACTATTATAGAATTCATGCCTTAGGTACATAGGAGATATGTTGAATTTTCAATCTATAGTGTGTACGGGTTTAATCTCATTATCTAACTTACTTTTTCTATGGTCTGTAGTATGCATCCGTTGAACAAGTGCCGAGTAAAGCTCTTCTACTCATGAAGGTTTGTTCCTCATCTGATGCATCCGTTTAACAAGTGCCGAGTAAGCGCGTGCACGGAGCACAAACCCTATCCCCGCTGTCTCTCTCTCTGATTTCCAAGGTTGAGGATACCCCTTCAATTCCATGAAGTCTCTACTCCAGGTTGAGGATACCCCTTGAACTATGTTTGATTTTTCTGTTTTCAGCTTGATTTTTAATTTAACTTTAAATTTTCAATGTAGGAAATACTTTTGACAGGTGCACCTGGTACAGTAAAGACCTTACTTGCTAAGGTCTATTTTTATCTTAATAGAATTTCATGTTTTGTTAAATCAGTATTTTGTCAATGACTTGGAAAATGTGTAAATCAGGCTATTGTTGGAGAAACTGCGGTGCCATTTTTCTATAGAGTTGGTTCTGAATTTGAGAAAATATGAACCAATTTTCACACCCAGTTATTAATTTGTAAGTTCTAAGCACAAAAATTTGCTTCATTATTTGAGTCAGAAAAAAGCAGAATTGGAAGTCGCAAGTACAAAAAGCAAGAAAAAAGCACCAAACATACATTAAAGAAGCAAACGAAGATCACAGTTTCTGATTATTGTTCCTGAGAAAACAACAAATTACATAGTTCAACTCTAGACTACTACCTGAAAAGCACTAGGGTAAAAATTAAGGCACAGTTTTTAGCAGATTTGTAATTTTGACCTGAACATTTGCTTTTGATTTTCCTTTTCGTGTCTGCCTTTTATTTATTTTGTAATTTGATTTTGCAACTCTTAGCAAAAGGCTAACTAATCGAATCGAATCCCTCAATTAAACTAGCTGACAGGTAAATTTGTGGATTCTTTATTTCTTTGTTATTTTTTCTGCAATTTGCCCAATTAATTTGTATTTTGTGGTCTGTAAAAACATTCAATAGATGGGTCTTATTAGTTTAGTTTGATATATGGTTCTGATTTTTGACATTTTAGCATATATTTTCATCATAATTGAATAGGCAAGCGGCATCCACTTAGGCCTTGCCCCTCTGTGCGGCTGAAGGCTCATGAAGTGCTAGGTTGGTTACTATTCCATATTTTCTGGTAAAGTTGACTACCTATAAAAATTTTCCTTTAAAGTTGATGGCCTCTAATTGTACTTCTTGAGCAGGTCACCCTTGGATTTGTAAGAATGCAGCTGCTTCTGATGATACTCAAGCTCCAGCTGTTGTCTCTCGCCTGAAGCCGTTCTCTTAAATGAATTTGTTGAAGAGACTGGCCTTTCAAGTGAGTAAATCCTTTTGCCTCAATTCAACTTGGCATTCTTGTGATGTTCCTTTGGAAAAATAACTGAGAACCATTTCTTTCCTTTTCTAATCGTTACTTGGTTTACCAGAGAACCTCTCGGAAGAGGAGACCGGTGGGATGAGAGCGATATTCAATGGATTGGGTAATGACGACAACGAGGTTATTGCATTTTACAAGTCCAAAGGTCTTAACAAATATGAATCTCTTGAGGATTCAGAGATTCAGCAACTCATGGACGTAGTAAGTTCATTTGACTTCGTAGCATTTAATGATTCTAGCAGTACTAAAAAATGAATACTTAATTTCATCAAAAAATTGTAGATTTCTTACAGCTACAAAGGTTATTTCTTTTGTATTTAATTAAAACACTAAATTTCGGTAAATAAGTTGTAATTGCTAGGTGTTTCTATTGTACAAGGTAAAAATGACTATTTTGTGGAGAACATATTGTTTTTTAACTTTGGTTTATGATTAAAGTGACTATTTCCCTGTACAAGGTCAGAATGACTATTTTGGAAAATTAATGCACAACCACATTGAAATCTTGAGCAGTAGGTTAGTCAGAATGACTATTTTGTTGTTCTATGTAAAGAAGGTATGATTCCTTTTTACTATTTTGAAAGTGCTGGTATTAAATTATTATTTTTTTCATTTATTTTAGAAGAAAGTTGGTGTGAGATCTTCATTTTCTCCATCAATTAGCGCTCACAGATGTTGAAAGCATTCCCTGAGCAAGGTTCTTACAGTAATGGCAGCAACTCAACTGTCCCGTTCTCTTGTAAGTTTTTTGTCATTATCTACCATGTTTGTTTTTCTGGTATTTTTGTGGTGGTGATTCTGATATTTTTGGTGTAAACAATTCCTGGTTTTGCTGGTACGGTTTCTGATTTTTTGGTATGGTCTGTGATACTGCTACAGTTTTCTGATAAGGACAGAATTGCTTGATTTTTTTTTTATTAAAAATGTTGATGTTTGGTGTGCCAGCTTTATTGTATGTATTTGTATAGTGACTTTCAGGATAGAAATGTTTATTAGAAATTTAGAATAGATAAGTCTTAGAAAAACGGTCAGTCCTAAATTTGTTCTCAGTTGTTGCCAAGTAGTTAATTTTTAATAATTATTTTGCCTTTTCTTTGTAAAGAAATATATGTAAATTAGAACTTACTGTCTGGTACATTGAAAAGGTTAAGAGACTAATTTTATTGTTGCTCGTCTGATGGTGGATGAGGCGCCCTCAATTTTTATCCTGACATCTGCTGCTATCATCAGTCCGAATTGCATATCTACATCGAATCTTGATGCCCATCTACCCCTTCAACTCTCCCCTTTACTTCCTCTGCAAATCCTACAGCTGTCCCTCGCTCTCTTCTCTTAGACGACGACTGCGTGCCCCAAGTAGGTCGGTAGTCACCTATCTCAGCGGCTCTGACTTCGTCGATCATTATTTTGATTTGCTAATCTCTTCGTATTTCTCCGATATTGCAGCTCTTCCAAGTGCAGGTACAAAATCAGACTACTCGGGAGCATCTAGAACAAAAGGAGTGAATCTGACGAAAAACACCCTTCTCCACCCTTACTGAGGTAACAATTTATTTCAATTTATGTCCTCCCAAGAAGGACAATGTATTTCAATTTAGTTCAGTTCATTTCTTCCATCACCTATCTTCCAAATTGCCAATTTATTTCCTTCCTATTTAATTTTTTGGTTGTTTTGTGAACAAAGGTTCCAGATTTATCTACCCGTCTCTTCTGAGCTAAGTTTTTATTGGTATCTCTTCCTATCTCTTCCTGCACACAGGTAAAGTACTGTCTTTCCATCTTCTTTGCTTTTTTCTCTTTATCAATGGAATTAGTTGAGAAATATATACATATTCAAGCTTGTCACCATCTTTCTGCTCCCTTCATAAGTTTGTAAACAATTTATAACAACATTAACAACAATGATTAGAATGATAAAGATGCAATAGAAGCATATTACAACTGAGGTAAAAAAAAAGAAAAGAAATGTTGCAAGTGCATTCAAGAGACGTGTCATAAGTTAGTACAAATTGAGATGATATACTATTAGATCCGCACAATCTCTTACAACCTCTATCAAAAGGAATTGAACTAATCCCATCAATCAGTCAAAACAGAAGTATAAACCAGCTGGCCCCTAACGGTGTCGAAGAACTGTTCAATTCATTATGTAACAAATAATTAATGTTACCCCTGTTAAAACAATCTATGCTGACAGGTAAAGGCACTGCAATAGTCAATAGAACTGCAGGAGTGAGATGTGAACTGCATATAAAGAAAGCAGACATCATCAGGTGTATTATCCAATGTACTGGTTAGTGGATAAAAATATTGTGAATTTTTTTGCCAAAATACGTAGGATAATTCTGTGTTTATGTCCAGCTGCATATACAAGTGCAAATTGCTTGCTACTGCCATGATCTCAGAAAGTAACCATAGATAAGGGAAAAAAAATTTACAATCAGTTAGATCTTTTATGTAATACCTGCCAGGTGCCATGCCTTTATTGACAATACAAGTGTTCTGTCCAAGCAACTTATAGTACCGGTGCTTACAAGGCAACGTGTAAAAAAACATGCCAGCATGGCAGGTTCAATACTTATTGACTAACACATGGGAAAGAAAAAAACAAAGCAAGAAGTAGAACCATAATACCAGTGAACAATAGTCTGTATTATGACCTTAAGCTTTGTCAAACATTTTTTCATCAGAACTGAGCCTTCTCAAAATAAACAAATTGTACCATTTCTTGACATCAGCTTTGAGCCTTGTCGAAGTAAAGGATATTATACCATTTTTCCCTTTAAAAAAATTCATAATTTTTACAACTATTATATAAAATGCGGGTTGAGGAACAAGAACCAGCAATGTGAATACTAGAGCAACTATATAGAGTTCCATATTTTAATTGATTCTCCCAGTTAAGCTAGCATTAAATTGATCTAGTACAGTAATCTCCAACCTTTCTTAATTCCAGGCTCCTTTTCTTTTCTTTGTATTGACATTAATTAGTGTTTATCCTCTGTGCCTTCCATTGTGTTGGGTTCATCTTCCAATTTAGGTCTCAAATTTGTTAGAATTGCCAACTCAAATTGCAAATGCATGGTATAATAAAACCATTCATGCTTGCAAATTGCCAACTGGTTTTCACCTTAATTAAATGTTTTCTCACATGATCAGATTCTTCAACCTTTTCTTCCTTGAGAAAAATGATCATGCTTGTAACTTAGGAAAATCAGATGCATATGTATGACTTGTCGGTCTTCTCTTTTTGGTTCTTGATGCACTTCTTTCTTCAGATTTGTTTGAAATCAAAACATGACTTACTGGTACGTAATGTACACTGGTAGACTGGTATGCTTGTGTTGATTGGGTCTTTCTTATTTGTATAAGATTATGCCTCAATAACCAGATTTTATCTGTGATTTTTTATGTGTAGGTGCTAGACATGGCATGGACCATTATTATGGAAGCGAGTTAATATCGAGCTATCTCTAAAGGTGGAAACCTAATATCAGGTCGACAGATCAGGTCAACACTGCTTCTTGTGCCCAATTTGTTAAAGCCTCTTCGCCAAGACCAGCCTCATTGTGAACATACTTCCAAAACCATCTCATTTTTTCCCAAATATATTAATTAGTGCATCACTTGATTGATGATATCCCATGCATGTATTTCCTCAATGTGATCTTCAACATCCTTAACAAGAAGTTCACAATTACTTCTTGTACCCATAGTACATGGTTATTTGGCTTTGCTTACTATCCTTTCTTTTTTTGTGTAAAAAGTGTGGGGCCCAGTGTCGGGCTGTTGAACTTTTAGTAAGCTGACATCTATCCTTCTTTTTCAGCAGTTTTGTGTCAGCAATTCATCTAACCGTGGGAGTAGTGTATTTCCTTGTCAGCTGGGGCATGGGTCTACTAGAGCAGTAAGTTAAATGGAAAACTTTGTTAACATTTTAATTTTTAGTAAGGCTATGGTACAATGCATAGTGCAGATTGATCCGTACTACGGATCAATATTTTTGTTTTCGATGTCCAAGCAGTACGGATCTGAACCGTTCAATGTGAAATAATATAAAACATATACTTGCAGACTAAATTTTACATTTTTTAGGATATTTTACTATTTTTTAGATAGGTAGAAAATCACTACTTTTGAAAGTCTAGAATCTTTAGATAAAGTGATTTTCAACCTTTTTAAAAAAATAGTAAAAAATTTGTACCTTGTACCAAACTTACATATAAGCGAGGGAGCCAGTATAATAAGCCTAAGACAGACCTAGAGAATAAATAAGAGAGTTTAGAAAATGAGTAAGGAGTTTCAGAAATTGAGTAAGAGTTTTTCCCTCAATTCGAATCTTTAGGCCGTAGAATAAATACTTTATAATAAATTGTGCCGGGTGTTATGTTAAGCGAACCGCTTTGACTTGTGCTTGCTTTTATAACTGCTCAGCTTTAAATTGATCTGCAATTACATTTTCATACAAAAATCTTATTGAACATTTTAGATCGAACCAATATGCACTATGCATGTTACTGTAGCTGTGACTTTTATTCTGTCTTTTGTCTCTATGCCGACAAATTTTTTTTTTTGTTTGTGTTTCTTCAGCCCTCGAACCAGTTGCATTCTTTGGAAAGAAAGAATACTAATGAAATATAACAATACCTTGTTTGTTTTTGTAGCCTATCAACTTGGATCTGGTCAAGCTACTTATTCCAGTTGCAGTTTGCCATGGGGTCACGTCACTAGCAATATATCCTTCGCTGCTGTTGCTGTCTCATTCACGCACACTATCAAAGGTATCAATCATTTATTGTTGTTCTTTATTTTGTAATTGTGTTTCGACATTTTAACTTATATTTAATTTGACACAGCTTTGGAACCGCCTTTAAATGTGTCCGCTTAATTCTATAATTTTTGTGCCATAATACCTTCAAATTTTGTTTTTCTGTTCTGAATTGATTCCTGATTTTCAGTCTCATTTTTTATACATGGTTATATTCGCAGAGCATACTTACAAGCATAGTTCTGAAATCAAATGTGACAATGCTGAATATAGTTAGCACAAGAATGCTTGGTCAATTTGGCTTCCTAGCTAAGGTACGTGCAAGCTGGTAATTGACTTCAATAATCTAACTAAATATTTTTTGTAGTTTAATTTCATTTCTTTCCATTTATTTTTTCTGGAGTAGGTATTTTCTATATTTGAAGACTTGGGTATATCAGTTGACTGTGTTACTGTCATTTTGCTAATCATTTTGTAATAAACTAATGTTTACATAACTAATGTAGTTACCTACTATTGGCAGTACATGTAAAATATATGATATGCTTGTCGCAATTTTTGTTTTGTTTGATAACTCTTACTTATATTCCATGTAAAATATGTGACATGTTTTTTGCAATTTTTGTTTTGTATAATAACTCTTGCTTACATTTTCCAATATTAATGACTACTTTAAAAATTGCTGGCATTTATATTAATTTATTTGTGAAATTAGCTGCTTACCATATAAGTGTGTGGTGTAATAAACCTTTACAAATATTTATTTGCTCTCTAATAAATCCTTATATATACTTCTATACTAGGAAGAGCTCCTTTAACATTTATATATTCTCCTTTCTTACAAACCACTGGAACTATCTTTGGATACGACCCTTGGATACGATACCGTCTGGTATATACAAATTCAAGAAATATTTAATGTTTTTGTACAATTTGTAACATACACACATTTTGAATATAAAATGTGTACGTCAGCATACACAAAGGAAATGGATGTGGCGTAGCCGCAACAAGCCATCTAGTGTATATGTACCTGTAGATCAAAATTTACAATTTTCAGAATTTTTTCACTGATTTTTTAGATAGGTAAAAAATCACTTTATCTAAAGATTTTAGACCATTCAATAGTAGTGTTTTACCTATCTAAAACATATAAAACTTAGTCTACAAGTACATATAAATGTGGAGATTGTGTTGAACGATTTAGATTGATTGTTTGGTCAGATCTCACAACCTTTACTCTTTATTAGTATTGATAATTCAGTTTTACTTTTGTTTATGTAAATAGAGCTTTTCTTGAAATGGACTGCTTTTTTGAAACGGCACGCAAGCAACAACAATGACTTCTTTGCGGTTTCACTTGTAAAATAAGTTTCATTCACAATATATTCTTTTTATTTTTGTGGCATGGCTTATTTTTTCTCCTTGTGGCTGTTTCGTGTACATAACCGGTAGAAGTAAGCCAAAGCTAACTTGACCGTTACTTGTCTGAGCTGATAGGTCTATGTTATGGTTTTTTTTAGGTGGTCAGATCTCACAACTTTCACTCTTGGTTAGTACCGATATTTGAGTTGTACTTTTGTTTATGTAGATAAAGATTTTCTTAAAGTGGGCTGCTTTCTTGGAACGATGCGCATGCCATAACCGTGGCTTTCTTGCGGTTTCGCTTATAAGATAAGTTTCATTCACAATATATTCTATTTTTTGTTGCATGACTTATTTTTCTCCTTGTGGCTGTTTCGTGTACATAACCGGTAGAAGTCAGCCAAAGCTGACTTGGCCGTTACTTGTTTGAGCTGATAGGTCTATGTTATAGTTTTTTTTAGGTGGTCAGATCTCACAACCTTCACTCTTGGTTAGTACCGATAATTGAGTTATACTTTTGTTTATGTAGATGAAGCTTTTCTTCAAGTAGGCTGCTTTCTTGGAACGGCGCGCATGCAACAGCCATGGCTAACTTGCGGTTTTGATTATAAGATAAATTTCCTTCACAATATATTCTATTGTTTTTGTTGCACGCTTCTTTCTTCTTCTTGTGGCTATTTCGTGTACATAATCGGTAGAAGTCAGCCAAAGCTGACTTAGCCGTTACTTATTTGAACTGATAGGTCTATTTTATAGTTTTTTTTAGGTGGTCAGAACTCACAACCTTCACTCTGTGTTAGAATCGATAATTGAGTTGTACTGTTATTTATGTAGATGGAGCTTTTCTTGAAGTCGGCTGCTTTCTTGGAACGACGCGCATGCAACAACCATGGCTTCCTTACGGTTTTGCTTATAAGATAAGTTTTCTTCACAATATATTCCATTTTCTTTGTTGCATGGCTTATTTCTTCTCCTTGTGGCTTATTTCATGTACATAACTGGTAGAAGTCAGCCAAAGCTGACTTAGCCGTTACTTATTTGAACTGATAGGTCTATTTTATAGTTTTTTTTAGGTGGTCAGAACTCACAACCTTCACTCTGTGTTAGAACCGATAATTGAGTTGTATTGTTGTTTATGTAGATGGAGCTTTTCTTGAAGTGGGCTGCTTTCTTGGAACGACGCGCATGCAACAACCATGGCTTCCTTACGGTTTTGCTTATAAGATAAGTTTCCTTCACAATATATTCCATTTTCTTTGTTGCATGGCTTATTTCTTCTCCTTGTGGCTATTTCGTGTACATAACTGGTAGAAGTCAGCCAAAGCTGACTTTGCCGTTACTTGTTTGAGCCTGATAGGTCTATGTTGTAGTCTTTTTTTAGGTGGTCAGATCTCACAACCTTCACTCTGTGTTAGTACCGATAATTGAATTGTACTATTGTTTATGTAGATGAAGTTTTTCTTGGAGGGGGTTGTTTTCTTGAAACGGCGCGCATGCAACAACCATGTTTCGTTGCGGTTTCGCTTATAAGATAAATTTCGTTCACAATACATCATTTCTTTTTTTGTTGCACAGCTTATTTCTTCTCCTTGTGGCTGTTTTGTGTATATAACCGGTAGAAGTCAACTAAAGCTGACTTGACCGTTACTTGTTTGAGCTGATAGGTCTATGTTATAGTTTTTTTTAGGTGGTCAGATCTCACAACCTTCAATCTTGGTTAGTACCGATATTTGAGTTGTACTTTTGTTTATGTAGATGGAGCTTTTCTGGAAGTGGCTGCTTTCTTCGAACGGCGCGCATTCAATAACTGTGGCTTTCTTCCGGTTTCGCTTATAAGATAAGTTTCATTCACAATATATTCTATATTTTTTGTTGCATGGCTTGTTTCTTATCCTTGTGGCTGTGTCGTGGACATAACCGGTAGAAGTCAGCCAAAACTGACTTCGTCGTTACTTGTTTGAGCTGATATGTCTATGCTATAGTGTTTTTTAGGTGGTTAGATCTTACAAACTTCACTCTTGATTAGTACTGATATTTGAGTTGTACTTTTGTTTATGTAGATGGAGCTTTTTTGAAGTGGGCTGCTTTCTTGTAACGGCGCGCATGCAACAATCACGACTTCCATGCGATTTCGCTTATAAGATAAGTTTCCTTCACAATATATTCTATTATTTTTGTTGCACGGTTTATTTTTCTTCTCCTTGTGGCTATTTCGTGTACATAACTGGTAGAAGTCAGCCAAAGCTGACTTGGCCGTTACTTGTTTGAGCTGACAGATCTATGTTATAGTCTTTTTTTAGGTGATCAGATCTCACAACCTCCACTCTTGGTTAGTACCGATAATTGAGATGTATTTTTGTTATGAAGATGGAGCTTTTCTTGAAGGGGGCTGCTTCCTTGGAATGACGCGCATGCAACAACCATGGCTTTCTTGCAGTTTTGCTTATAAGATAAGTTTCATTCACAATATATTCTATTCTTTTTGTTGCACTGGTTATTTTTCTTCTTCTTGTGGCTATTTCTTGTACAAAACTGGTAGAAGTCTGCTTTGGCTGACTTGGCCGTTACTTGTTTGAGCTGATAGATCTATGTTATATTCTTTTTTTAGGTGGTCAGATCTCACAACCTTCACTCTAGGTTAGTACCGATATTTGAGTTGTACTTTTTTTTATATAGATGAAGTTTTTCTTGAAGTGGGATGCTTTCTTGGAACGGTGCGCATGCAACAGTCATGGCTTCCTTGCGGTTTCGATTATAAGATAAATTTCCTTCACGATATATTCTATTGTTTTTGTTGCACGCTTCTTTCTTCTCCTTGTGGCTATTTCGTGTACATAACCGGTAGAAGTCAGCCAAAGCTGACTTAGCCGTTATTTGTTTGATCTAATAGGTCAATGATATAGGTTTTTTTATGTGGTCAGATCTCACAACGTTCACTCTTGGTTAGTACCGTTATTTCAGTGGTACTTTTGTTTATGTAGATTGAGCTTTTCTTGAAGGGGGCTACTTTCTTGGAACGACGCGCATGCAACAGCCATGGCTTCCTTGCGGTTTCGCTTATAAGATAAGTGTACTTCACAATATATCATTTCTTTTTGTGTTGCACGGCTTATTTCTTCTCCTTGTAGCTGTTTTGTGTACATAACTGGTAAAAGTCAGCCAAAGCTGACTTAGGCGTTACTTGTTTGATCTAATAGGTCTATGTTATAGGTTTTTTTTAGGTGGTCAGATCTCACAACCTTCACTCTTGATTAGTACCGATATTTGAGTTGTACTTTTTTTTATCTAGATGGAGCTTTTCTTGAATTGGGCTACTTTTGTGGAACAGCGCGCATGCAACAACCATGGCTTCCTTGCGGTTTTGTTTATAAGATAAGTTTTCTTCGCAATATATTCTATTTTTTTGTTGGACGACTTATTTCTTCTCCTTGTGGCTGTTTCGTGTAAAAAACCGGTAGAAGTCAGCCAAAGCTAACTTGGCCGTTACTTGTTTGAGCTCATAGGACTATGTTATAATCTTTTTTTAGGTGATCAGATCTCACAATCTTCACTCTTGGTTAGTACCGATATTTGAGTTGTACTTTTTTTATGTAGATGGAGCTTTTTTGGAAGTGAGTTGCTTTTTTGGAACGGCGCGCATGCAACAATAATGGCTTCCTTGCAGTTTCGCTTATAAGATAAGTTTTCTTCACAATATATTCTATTTTTTTGTTGCACGCTTATTTCTTCTTCTTATGGCTATTTCATGTACATAACCGGTAGAAGTCAGCCAAAGCTGACTTAGCCGTTACTTGTTTGATCTAATAGGTCAATGTTATAGGTTTTTTTAGGTGGTCATATCTCACAACCTTTACTCTTGGTTAGTATCGTTATTTGAGTTGTACTTTTGTTTATGTAGATGAAGCCTTTCCTCATGTGGGATGCTTTTTTGGAACGGCGCGCATGCAACAACAATGGCTTCCTTGCGGTTTCGCTTATAACATAAGTTTTCTTCACAATATATTCTATTTTTTTTGTTGCATCCTTATTTCTTCTTCTTATGGCTATTTTGTGTACATAACTGGTAGAAGTCAGCCAAAGCTGACTTAGCCGTTACTTGTTTGAGCTGATAAGTCAATGTTATAGGTTTTTTTAGGTGGTCAGATCTCACAACCTTCACTCTTGGTTAGTATTGATAATTGAGTTGTGCTTTTGTTTATGTAGATGGAGATTTTCTTGAAGTGGGCTGCTTTCTTGGAACGGCACGCATGCATCAACCATGGCTTCCTTGCGGTTTCGCTTGTAAGATAAGTTTCCTTCACAATATATCATTTCTTTTTTGTTGCACGGCTTATTTCTTCTCCTTGTGGCTGTTTCGTGTACATAACCGGTAGAAGTCAGCCAAAGCTGACTTGGCCGTTACTTGTTTGAGCTCATAGGTCTATGTTATAGTCTTTTTTTAGGTGGTCAGATCTCACAACCTTCACTCTTGGTTAGTACCGATATTTGAGTTGTACTTTTTTTATGTAGATGGAGCTTTTCTTGAAGGGGCTGCTTTCTTGGAACGGCGCGCATGCAACAACCATGGCTTCCTTGCGGTTTCCCTTATAAGATAAGTTTTCTTCACAATATATTCTATTTTTTGTTGCACGCTTATCTCTTCTTCTTGTGGCTATTTCGTGTAGATAACCGGTAGAAGTCAGCCAAAGCTGACTCCGTTACTTGTTTGATCGAATAGGTCTATGTTATAGGTTTTTTTAGGTGGTCAGATCTCACAACGTTCACTCTTGGTTAGTACCGTTATTTGAGTTGTACTTTTGTTTATGTAGATTGAGCTTTTCTTGAAGTGTGCTGCTTTCTTGTAATAGCGCGCATGCAACAACCATGGCTTCCTTGCGGTTTCGCTTATAAGAGAAGTTTCATTCACAATATATTTTATTTTTTTTGTTGCTCGGCTTATTTCTTCTTCTTGTGTCTGTTTCGTGTACATAACCGGTAGAAGTTTGCCAAAGCTGACTTGGCTGTTACTTGTTTGAGCTGATAGGTCTATGTTATAGTCTTTTTTGAGGTGGTCAGATCTCACAACATTCACTCTTGGTTAGTACCGATATTTGAGTTGTACTTTTGTTTATGTAGATAAAACTTTTCTTGAAGTGGGTTGCTTTCTTGGAACAGCGCGCATGCAACAACCATGGCTTCCTTGAGGTTTCATCTTAGAAGATAAGTTTCATTCACAATATATCACTTCTTTTTTTGTTGCATGGCTTATTTCTTCTCCTTGTGGCTGTTTCGTGTGCATAACCGGTAGAAGGCAGCCAAAGCTGACTTGGTCCTTACTTCTTTGAGCTGATAGCTCTATGTTATAGTCTTTTTTTAGGTGGACAGATCTCACAACCTTCACTCTTGGTTAGTACCGATAATTGAGTTGTACTTTTGTTTATGTAGATGGAGCTTTTTTTGAAGTGGGCTACCTTTTTGGAATGACACGCCTGCAACAACCATGGTTGATTTGCGGTTTCGCTTGTAGAATAAGTTTCCTTTACAATATGTCATTTCTTTTTTTGTTGCATGGCTTATTTTTTTTCTCCTTGTGGCTGTTTCATGTACTTGACCGGTAGAGGTCAGCCGAAGCTGACTTGCCTGTTACTTGTTTGAGCTGATAGGTCTATGTTATAGTTCTTTTTAGGTGGTCAGATCTCACAACCTTCACTATCAGTTAGTACTGATATTTGAGTTGTACTTTTTTTTTATGTAGATGGAGCTTTTTTTGAAGTGGGCTGCCTTTTTGGAACGGCATACATCTAACAACCATGACTTCCTTGCTGTTTCGCTTGAAGGTTAAGATTTCTTTGCAATATATTCCTTCTTTTTTGTGGCACGGCTTATTTTCTTCTCCTTGTGGCTGTTTCGTGTACATAACTGGTAGAAGTCAGCCAAAGCTGAATTGGTCATTACTTGTTTAAGCTGATAGGTCTATGGTATTGTTTTTTTTAAGTGACAGATCTCACAACCTTTACTCTTGGTTATTACCAATATGAAGTTGTACATTTTTTTATGTAGGTGAAGCTTTTCTTGAAGTGGGCTGCTATCTTGCAACGGCACGCATGCAACAACCATGGCTTCCTTGCGGTTTCGCTTGTAAAATAAGTTTTTCTTCACAATATATAATTTATTTTTTTGTTGCACAGCTTATTTTTTTTCCCTTGTGGTTGTTTCGTTTACTTGACCTGTAGTAGTCAACCAAAGCTGACTTGCCGGTTTCTTATTTGAACTGACATTGATGATCAGAATGTCCACGGCGACAACTATGCTCTCGATGCTCTAGGTAAAATAAACATTTTTTGAAATTTGAAATTTATTTTTATTTTTGTCAAATAATACTAATTGTCTTACTTTTAATATTCTAAGTAAGACGAGAGGCATGTTTCGCTGCAGTGGGTCTAGCGGTTCTTAGTCACATTCTTCACAGTCATATTCTTCTATGCCGCCAGCTCCGCATCTCACAGATGAAGATATCGGTAGGATATCTTGTCACACCCCACGACCACGGGTCGTAACAGTCTCCCGTCGTAAGCACACAACACCGTATATACTTACAAGGCAGTTAACAATTCAAACAAAACAACAACAATATAAAACAAGTTTCTAATATGAAATCAGAGTACACAGTCTGGTCAGAATATAATACAACAAAAGTATCTCATTCGGATACCAACCGCGAGGCCTACCCTAAAACTACACAACAAAACATAACTAGGGTCAAGTAAATGGTAAACTATAAGGCCTACTACTCGCGTGTCTCTCCGGAATCAATCGCACCCGTACCTGTAAAAATAACCGGGAGGGTGGGGGTGAAAATAAATTCTCAGTGCAAATTTGCCACAGTTTAAGACTATTGGACTTGAAATCAATTCCATATTCAAAAATGAAATCCAAACAATAACAATGCAAACATATATATATAATAAAAAATAACAGAATGCCAATGCTCGACAACAATTTATCAACCTGAAACACAGTTCACGGAATTTCCAAGATGAATTTCAAACACAACATATATTTGGCTTAACTCGATTCATTAGGGCTTGTAGAAACTACTTATTTTCTTTTTGATAAGCATAAATTCTATACACATTTGATCTAGATTTTATCATAAAACAACCCCAAATATCTTGTATTTTTAATATAAAGTGATTTAAATAAACCTAGAATCAAGTTACTACGGTTGTTTGACTTTTCATTACAGGAAGTGATGAAAAATGGCGAAAATACCATCTAGTGCGGATCAAACCACCCGCAGTGCGGATCACTGCAGCCGCACTGAGTACTTAGCTGCATTTTCAACATCCAAGCGCTGCATAGGAAAAAGTCCGAGCCTAGTGCGGATGAACTTCCACCCGCAGTGCGGATGAGCCCAGCGCACTCAATACTTAGCTGATTTTAGAACATTCAGAAAAGCAGAATCCACCCGCAGTGCGGATCAGCCATCTGCACTGTCATTCGCATTCAACTAATTCGTAGAAGTTAAATAAGGAAACTTAGAGCCAATGCGGATGAGACCACCCGTAGTGCGAATCAGCCATCCGCACTAGAGCTGCAGAAAAGCCAAATTTACACAGATTCAACACGGGTTCTATTTTTGGCACTTCATGGACGCGTTTTACAGTCAAACATGGACAAGGCGTCATGGGAAACAATACAAATATAGCACCCACTAACTCCACTTTCTAGGCTCTTAATTAGGCATGGTCCTTGGCTATAAAAGAGTGGGTTCATTCTCCATGCAAATCATCCCTCACTCTTTCATTCTCTCTCTACACACACACCATACTTAGCGATAAATTCTGGAGAAAGAAAAGCTTTCAAGCAAGGAGAAGAAGGGTTTCCTGAGCAAGAAGTCGGCAAGATAGGGGTTTTTGATTTGTAAAAGGGTGTAATTACTTCTTTTATTTCATTTCTTCTTACTTTGCCAATTTTTGTAATGGATCTCTCCACGAGGGAGTAGTTCTCTCTCTAGGGGTTTAGGTCAATGCATGAACTTGTTTAATTCTATTTTATTCG
The DNA here is from genome assembly GCA_033356055.1 of Carex pumila. Taxonomy (NCBI): domain Eukaryota; kingdom Viridiplantae; phylum Streptophyta; class Magnoliopsida; order Poales; family Cyperaceae; genus Carex; species Carex pumila. The sequence continues at coordinate 69,105 of JARJHM010000603.1, forward strand.
GTTATTTGTTTTTTATTATGATTGTTTTATGGGATTTGATGTTAGTTTCTATGATTTAAAAATTTGTGTTAATTACATAGTTAGTACATGAATTGTAGTATCTCGTTTTGGATTTGAAAGAACCAAAATTGACTGTGATCAATAGGATAGTACCAAATTATGAATGCAAATACCCTAGGTCTAGATTAAGATTGTAACCAATTTAATCTAAGTCGGAACTACAAAAATTAAGGTTAGGAACTTGGTGAAGAACCTAAATGAGAAGCCAAACCCTAATTAGGACATCTCAATTTGAATCGGGTATTGGTATGATGGACTTAATTGCGAAATACCAATATTTGAGGAGAAGAGAGACTACAAGCGCTCAATGGGTCTAGGTAGCTAGGGTGACCTAATCGAGAAGTCCGAATTACCTAGACACGTTATTAATTTACGAAAGTAACCCTTAATAACATATTAGGTTAGAAACCTCGTCAAATCATACATGAATTCAAACAAATACCGAATTAATAGAGTTAGCAAGGGATTATAGACCGAACACCCCTAGATCTTCTCATTTAGAAAGCAAACCAATCTTTCTTTCATTCATTTACTTTTATTGTTTTAAACTCTCTATTCGAGTATTGGACCTAAATTTAGGAATTGTTAGAACAAACCCTCCCAATTTACTTTTATTGCACTTTACTTTATTTTCTTTTCTGAAATTTATTACTAAAGTTTAAATTAAGTTTTTATCATACTCCCTGTGGTTCGACACCTCAAATACTACTTTGATAGAATTGTGCACTTGCAATTTAACTCAAACGTGTGTTAAAGGTTTAAAAAGTACATCTTATTGTACTGAAACTTTGCACCTGTTGGGTTTTGGGGTAACCAAAACCCGTTTAGGCTTAAGGTGTGGAATGACCGTAGAACAAAAATTTCAACAGCCAACTTAAACTCAGGATTAAATGGGGTATGTCAGGAAATTTTCCAAGGCGGTCCACCTTCAGTATTCCTTTGGCATCAAAACCCAATTTAATCCTTTTACAGATCTACTCCATGATTGATTTCTAAAACTTTAATCTACTTACCAATTAAATAGATTAATATAACATATTTATACATTGTTTCCAAATCACAGTTGGAATGCAGACCGAGCGAGTAGAGCTACATCACGGGAATGATTCTCCTCGGAGCATCAGACGTCTGATGCCTCTATCGGTTATCCACTAGGACTAACCAGAGAGTGGTTTATTTCTTTTGCCAGAAATACCATAAACCGCGGAATTCTGCAAAAACACTAATCACGGGGAAAAAGACGAAAACCCGTAAACACGAATTTTCGGTTGCTTAGTTTCATCAATAAGCAAAACTGACATACTGCGAAATTCGATAAAACACTAATTCATCGATCCCGTAAATATACTTCACAACAACCCGCAAGATTATACGTCAACTACGTATAACTTTCTTTTCTCAACCGAAACACTATTTGGGATAGAAACCGAGAAAGAGAGAAAATACTGATTCGATTCTGCACGAAACGATACAAGTGAATTAGTGTGTTTCTCTTTCCATGTACCCCTATATTTATAGGCTTTTGAGGAGGTTCGCAAAAGACCGAAATACCCCTCAACATATGCCTATTTACAAGATATGCCATTGAATGGATAAGGATGATGACATGTCATGTGGATAAGATTGATGACGTGTCATCTGGATAGGATCGATGACGTGTCATGCGGATAAGGACGAATATGAAAAGACCCTGAATGCCCTCGGCCCGAATACAAATAATATTCGTATAATTATTCTGAACAATTATATATATTTTTGGCGGTTGTTTGTTTCAGTATCGATGACGTGTCATGTGGATAGGATTGACGACATGTCATGCGGATAAGGACGAATCTGAAAAGACCCGAATGCCCTCAGCCCGAATACAAATAATATTCGTATAATTATTCTGAACAATTATATTTTTTGCGGTTGTTTGTTTAGGTAATTTATACAACGTGTCCTGCACATTTATAAATTAACTGGTTAACTTTTATACAACGTGTCATACACGTTTATAAATTAACTAATGTTTTTGCTTGTTATTTTTACATAACATTTATAATTTAATTATAACACGTATAATTAATTATAACCATCTTACTATTGATCATAACTAATTTATAATCAATCACAATAAGATTCTCCGATTAACTCCTATATGGTGTGACCCAATAGGATCTGTGCTATGTTGGTAAATAGAGTTAAAACTGTTTTAACTTCTATAATCATGGGTGGCATCTGGCAACACATCATGACCATCCAATTACACAGATGATGCTGTACTGTACAATATCACGATCCAGTAAACAATTTACTTGTGTCTGTTCTTCTGTCTCATAGCTATCAGATTAGTTTCAAGGTAGATGTGTGTCATCCTTGCTAACTGAATCTTTTCTTGATCTTGAGCAGATTATCAAATATAATTACTCTTGTAATTATACCGCTAGCAGATAATCTTACTCTATCAAGGGGCCCAGTGATGCTATAGCTCGTGTAAAATACGAGGGACAAATAGCATTCTTGGTAAACTATCACTTCCTCAGCTAAGCTATACATATGGAAAAGCTACCCTTATGACTGCTTTTTACGAACATCATTAGATAACAATTACACATACATATTTCTCAGTGGGAACGATAAATACCTCTTACTGTAGAACCTGACACTGAATGAAAACATAAATGACACAAACACAATTCTATTTAATGTTTCATTCGGGGTTTGTCAAATACCATGTTCCTAGAACATGTATCTATGTGATTAAAATGACATCTTGTGTCAGGTGGTTTGTAAAACTTAACCATATTTTAATCCACATACTAACCTTATCGCGGTAATTAGTGTTCCTGCTAATTACCTTGGTCAGTGACTTTTTAAGAGTATATATCATCTATATTATGGAGTTTCACAATTTCAGTCATGAACTCGAAATGATCCATAAATTCAATAATACTCAAGGCAACAAAATGATATATAAATAAACATTCAATTCATGAACAAAGTTTTATGATAAATTATCGTATTATTGACTTCTAGATTATTACAAACTAACAGCACCATACCCTTTGGACGCATCACTTTTGAGCTAGACCTTTTATCTGACACCCATCTGTAGCTGGATTAACCATTTCCTAAGGTCCGGTTAAAAGTCACCTATACAGGTCAACTTGACCAAAATGCAATCACACGGAATCAAAGTCAGTAATACCGCTCAACTTTGTAATTTCATTCAAATCGAATCATAATCAGCTATCATTCTTGCAAAAGTTCATTAAACAGGTCAACGGATAGGTCACTGTCACCTTATCCAGCCACCTAAACAGGTCGGCCTAGAAAATTCAGAAACAGATCAACGGATAGGTCACCGTCACCTGATCCAGCCACCTAAATAGGTCGGCCTGGCAGATCCATTCACATATAGAACAATTAATAGAACTAATCAAATAATAACCATACCAACATGCCAATTTACCTTAACCGAACAATTCAATCATTCTCATTTATGCGAGAATCAATATGCAGCATGAATTTCAAAGTATGCAACAATTAAGCATTCAACATAACAAACGAATAAACAATTTAATTTCTGAAAATAAAGTATCAAACAAGTCCAAGAATCCCGCACCTGAATAAGACGAGCGTACCGCTTAGTTACGAATCGGGCGTCTCGAATTGCCTCGCTAAGTTTTGCTCGACCGAGCCTACACCTATATTATACGTATACTTGGTTTAATTCGGGTTTTGTGGTCCATACGTTTACTTTAGCTTTACTAAGGGCTTAGACAATCCTAAATCAATTCTTATGTTTTGGTATCAATTCTTTTCGGTTCCTTCTTTCTTATTAACCATCTCTATAACAATGCACAATTGCATCTAGGCCCTCTAGCCATATAACATTTCACTTTGGTAACACTTCATTTACTAGTTCACAGTTTCGGTTTCCGTAACAATTCAATTCACCAAGTGGTTAACCCTAATTTGGTCAAAACCTCAAATTAGGCGTTAAACGTTCTAGAAATTCAAGATCAAGAAGCAACCCTATCGATTACAAGTCTAATTGGTTGGGTTAAACAAATTAAATCACGATTACGCCAAATTTCAGTTTTGGCACGAAACCCTAGAAATCAGAATCCACAAATCGGAAGGAGATCGGGAAAGAATCGGTAAACAAATGGTCAAAGAAGCTCAAGGAGCTAGTTTACAAGCAATTCGAATGCAAATCTCAAATTTAAAACGAAAACCCGAGAAATTGAGAAATCGAGAAATTGAGAAATCCGAGATTTTAGAGAGAAACAGAAAGAGAAAAGAATACCGAATAGGAGAGCTAGGAGATATCCACAATCGCTTACTCGGTTCCAACTTCGATTTCTCGCAACAATCGGGGGTTTGAGAGGAACGGGAAACTCTCACACTCTTTTTCTTCTCTTTTGGCGAAAATCACTTAAAAATGGGGAAAATAATGAAATGGGAGAGAGAGAAGGTCTGATTTGAGTTTTAGGGTTAAAAACATCCTGAATGCGGATGCACCCATACCCACTGCAGGTGGCTTGACCCGCACTCAGCACTTAGTCGGTTTTCAGAAAATGAATTTTAACACAGAAATCTCCGAGTGCGGACGCACTCATCCGCAGTGCGGGTCACCTCACCCGCACTCGGGACTTACAAAATTTTCAATAGATATTCAGGAAAAATCTGAGCGTAGTGCGGATGAACTCCACCCGCAATGCGGGTCAACCTCATCCGTACTCAATACTTAGCCGATTTCAGGAAAAATCAATTCAACACAAAAATTCATGAGTGCGGGTGCACCCATCCGCAGTGCGGATCACTCACCCGCACTCAGCACTCAGTCAAATTTTCAAGAAAGGTCTGAGCCTAATGCGGATGCATTCCACCCACAGTGCGGATGCATTCCACCCGTAGTGCGGGTCCATCCATCCGCACTCAGCCTATAAAATCTCAAAATCTCAAAATTTCAACGCGGTTTTCGATTCATACTAAATTTACTTATTTAGAGGAACCTTAATTAAGGTTTAAACTCCCATTTTATTAGCATGATTTTCTATTCTTGCTTTTAAATCATTTGAATTTAATTATAAAAATTTCGTAACGTAACATATCTTCTCGGGTAGTTGATCAGATGGACGCTCGGTTGATAGCTTCTCGGGTACGAAATTTGATATTTAAGTATGTTTTAATTTTGAACCCTAAATTCTAATTATCTAAACTACTTTCTTACAACTTCACAGGACAGAGGTTCGGGTTCACATCAGGTCTTGCGGCCCGCTCCTCAGGATGACAATGATGATGACGAGGGGCAGTTCTCAGATGTCGGCGGCGATGGTACTGCTTAGTTGGTTAGGTATATATCTTGTTCAGATGTTTGTTTTGACATTCTTGATTTAGATGTTACTTGACATTTAGATTATCTATTACTTGACATTTTATTTTTTATATTTGATTATATGGTATATAGTTTATGATATTTATGTTTATATCTGTTTTGCATGTATCGATATTTTGTATTATGTGTATGTATTGATGTTATGTTGTATTATGTGTATGCATGTATCGATGTCTTGTATGTGTATTATGTTGGATGTTGGTACTTGTCATATCAATTATTAAATTGTGCAAATTTAAATAATAAAAAAAATTCTGAAAACCTGACATAACACTTTCTGCGACCGGTTTTAAATATCAGTGACCGTTTTTTTGGTCTTAGGAAAAAACTATCAGAGCCCGTTACTTTACTATCAGTGACTGTTATTTTGGTCACTGATAATTTTTTTTCTGACGTCAGCAAAAATACAGCGACCAAAAAAATTGGTCGCATAAACATTATTTGCAACCGGCTGACGTTATTCAGCGATCGGTGACGTCATCAGAAGAGTATCTACGACGATGCTTACAGCAACCGAGTTATTAGCAATCGAAATTGATCATCAACGACTGTTGTAACTATTTGCGACCGGCGCTTGGACTTTCTGCGACCGAAAAACCGATCGCAGATAGTCGGATCTATTGTAGTGTAGGTCATACTCGATAGTCCATTAATTTGTGGAAAAATTAATTACACCCAATTTGCCACCTTTAATTTGTTGCTATTATATATTGTTAGGTTGTAATTAAAATGACCACCAATGGCATATATTTATATAGGGTCCGGCTAATTTGATGCCGGCAATATTTTAGCCGGAGGTGCTGCCAGTTTTTATTTATTTTGTGATGTCCAAACAACAAATCCAAACCGTTAGATGTTTAATCTATATTATAATCTACTTGGAGACCAAATTTTACATTTTTTGGAATTTTTTTACTATTTTTGAAGCTAGTTTGAAAACCGCTGTTTTCAGTAAATTTCTGCAGCATTGAAATCAGCGGTTTTCAAATCAGCTTAATAAATAGTAAAAAAATTTCAAAAAATGTAAAATTTGGTCTCCAAGTAGATTAGAGTATAGATTAAACATCTAACGGTTTGGATTTGTTGTTCGGACATCACAAAATAAATAAAACGCGGCAGCATCGTCGGCAGAAATGCTGCCGGCAGCAAATTAGCCACAGCCTATATATATATATATAGAGAGAGATGGGCTACGGTGAGTTGCGAAGTAAAGCGACTATTTTACTTCACGCTCATATTTTGTGATTTTGAAGTTAAAAACGTCGATCCAAACCGTTCATCTTGTTCTCCATATTGAAATGTGCTTGGAGACCAAATTTTATATTTTTTGGAATTTTTTTTATTATTTATTAAGCAATTTTGAAAGTCGTTGATCTGATGGTCCAGAAAATTTTACTGTTTTTTACTATTCACAGCAAAACAACAATTTTCAAAAATGCTTAATAAATAGTAAAAAATTCCAAAAAAAAATGTAAAATTTGGTCTCTAAGCACATTTCAATATGGATTAAACAGCTAACCATTCGGATCGATCGTTTGGACTTTCAAAATAAAAATGCGGCATAAAGTAGAAACACGTTTTACTTCGCAACTCACCGTAGCCCATCTCTCTCTATATATATATATATATAGTGAATGTGGGTACAATTAATTAATTATATTTCCATTTAATAATTAAATTTCCGTTTAAATAAATTAATGCATGCATCTAATGACTGCTTAGTGAATTTGAACATATCTTATCTTACTGCATGTAGAACGATTGGAGTATACGTAGTAGTACTCTCTTTTTAGGTTTATCGTCTTTACCTTTTACTTTGCTTCGTTGCACAAATTAAATTAGTAAGCAACGTTGGTAAAAATAAATCCAACTGTAGAATATTTTTTATTTTAACTGTGTTCCAAGTAATGTACGAATCTTCTTTGATGTAAATATGTTTTGTACTTATTTTGTTGAATACGCATCCTCTTAGTCAAGAGTTTAGAGTAGGTCCGATGTCCAACGGGCAATGAACCTACTTTGGTTTGATTGGTGTAGTGACCATTAGATTGCATTAAGATTTGTGCACTCCGTATTAAAATATGTGCGAGTCTGTATCAATTTCCGTGCATACCTATCTTAATACTAATTATACGATGTTAGAGCTAATTGAATCTAAAAGTAGGTCCAATGTCCATCATACCTACTGCTATCTCCTCCGTCAGATATCTCAAAAGTTTAAATAAGTTTTAAGTGCACCAACTCAACTGTTCAAATAAGTTGTGCACAATAATACTCCTTAATTTGCGCTATCCCTGAGGAGGCACCGTACACTATATGTTATCTCAGGAAGCTTTGATTCATTAAATAATACATTTGTTCTTAAAATTGAATAACATGACCTATATATGTTCAATTTTGTTTTTTACTTTTGTAGATGGGCTGATGTGAATAAGGCACGGTGTTAGGATATCTAATGAAATTTTTTAAGCCCATCGATTTCAAGTTTCAAACCTTTTCAAATATCAAACTTTTTCAAATTTCAATTTTTTAAATTTCAAATTTTTTTCAATTTTTTTCAAATTAAAAAAATTTTCAAATTTCAAATTTCAGAGTTTTTCAAATTTCAATTTTTTTCAAATTTTTGAAATTTGAAAAAAGTTTGATATTTGAAAAAACTTGAAATTTGAAAAAAGTTTGATATTTGAAAAAATTTGAAATTTGAAATTTGAAATCGGTGAAAAAAATGTCTATTGTGTTCTATGTTTGATATGAATGTTATTTACATGATATAGTTTAGTTTATTACCTTATTTATTAATTTATTTAACTTTTCACATATCCATAGTTCTATTGTATTCTATTAGTTATATTTTCATTGTTATTGTCTTTATTTTATTTAACTTGTATACTTATGCTACTTTAGATGATATTATTGTTAACTTATTTATTTAATATTTGTATAATATGAAGACCTTACTTTTGAATAGTAACGTAAATGATGGTTATGTATTGCAACAGAATTAAATATTCGACACAATTTTTTGTTATAAATTATTTTTTTTTTGGATGCAAAGTCTACGTCAGTCAACAATAAAATGAATATTCAAATTTCCTTTTCAGAAATCAACGTGACATCACATCACTTGGTAGGCTAAGGTTAGTAGTACATACCATATGGTCCCAACATTTTTAAAAATACAAATCTTTTAATGATAATAACTAGGATTGAGCCAATTTAATAAAAATGCCAAAACCGTTGAAAATTTTCACGGCTTGGAATTTTAATTCCAAACTGTGGAAATTTTCCACGGTTTGGTTTTTTTTTGCAAAACAGAAAATTTTAAAATTTTTTATTTTTTGTATTGAAATATTAGAAATGTTAAACATATTTCTTTGAAAATAGATGTAATACAATATAATTTGATTTATTAGAAAGACTGTAACAAATAATCCGATCAACATTTTTCAAGCTAGATTTTTCGCAGCTGTAAGAAAAATTAATTATTTCTTTATATGTTACTGGAAAAAAATAAAAATACTTGCATTCTGAGTTATTGATCCTGATTCAAAAGTCACTTCTAGGTAATATAGAAAATATTGTGATCCTTCTAGTACATGTAATTTCTAATTAAAAAAGTTGTATCTATTTTGAGAATTTTTTTTTAATAACAATCATTAAATAACTTAAAGTTTTTATTTTTTTTTTCAAAATAAAAACTTGTTGCATGGGTAACTATCCAACTTGTTGCATGGGTAACTATCCAACTTGTTGCATGAGTAACAGTTGTATGGGACTACCCATGCAACATGTTTAACTGCGTCAGAAATACCAATATTTGTTACATAGACACTACTTACTCATGCAACAAATATTTTTACCCATGCAAAAAACCCAGATTCTAGTAATGTAAAAAGTTATATCTATTTTGAGAATTCTTTTTGAATAACAATTATTAAATAACTTAAAAGTTTTATTTTTTTTCAAAAATAGATACAACTTTTTAGAAACTAAATATACTAGAAGGATCACAATATTTTCTATATTACCTAGAAATGACTTTTGAATCAAGATCAATAACTCAGAATGCAAGGATTTTTATTTTTTTCCAATAACATATAAAAAAATTTAATTTTTCTTACAGCTGCGAAAAATCTGGCTTGAAAAATGTTGATCAGGTTATTTGTTACAATCTTTCTAATAAATCGAATTATATTATATTACATCTATTTTCAAAGAAATATGTTTAACATTTCTAATATTTCAATACAAAAACTAAATTTTTTAAAAACATTTCTGTTTTGCAAAAAAAAAAAAACCCAAACCATGGAAAATTTTCACGACTTGGAATTTTAATTCGAAGCAGTGAAAATTTTTCACAGTTTGGACATTTTTATTAAATTGGCTCAAATTTGGTTATTAAAATATTAAAAGATTTAGCTAATTGGATATTTTAAGAAAATGTCGGCATATGGCCCATTCCATACTCCATAAGTCCATATCCATACCGCTTGGAATTATTAATTTTTTTCCCTTTTCCCTTTCTCGTAATGGATTATTTGTGATTATGGTCTACCAGAAAGAAAGGCAATTGTGCACATGTATCTAATAAAAAAGTTCGCATGTAGAAGAAATAAGTCTATCATTCCAATTCGGGATTTAGATATAATAAGAATGTAATTCATAAATAATTTGTTAGTTCTGTAGTATGATAGTATATCAAAATTAATATCTCCGGACGAATTCGTATCCTCTGCATAAACTCAAAAGGGAATCTTTTGAGTTCAAGAATCTAAACTGTCTGATTTTAAACGGATTAGCCGATCCGTACTTGCTTATAACATAGAGGTCTTTTAATATTAGTGCAAATCTAGTTTGCACGAATCTTAAAGCATATTGGACGGTTGAGATTCATTAACTCAAAAGATTTCCTTTTGAGTTAATGCAGAGGATACGAATTCTCTCCAGGCTCCAGCTGACTCTCTTCTCTTCTTCACTAAGTCAAGTCACTGCATATGTCGTTTAGTTATTTTTCCCTACATTTGTTTTTAAGTTTTAACTGGTTTAAAATATTTCATTTTGGTTATCCAACAAAAGATTCTCTAATTTGCGGAGCAAATTAAAGAAGGCAATGCCGAGAAACAGTACCGACCAACTTGCATGCGCCCATGGTGAAGGAAAAGCGAAGCATGCATGATCGGAGTTGTAGAAGTGGGACCCGCAAGACAGAGGATGGAGTTACTAAGCTTAAACAAGGATCAGAGAGGTTAGTCTTGCCTAGTGCTTCTATATCTTTCCCTGGTTATTTCTGTCTGTGTTACATTTTACTAAACTGGTGTCGGTTAGTTAATGTACATGACTAGATTTTGTTAATTTTTGAAAATATGAGGGACTGATTGTAAGAACTGTGTATATAGTAGCTGTTAGAGGAGTTTTAACAGATTGGCGGTTCGTTCGTTGTTACAAAACAGTTTGTTTCAAGGAAAAGAAACTGGTCTTCATTTTTTATCACTTATTTGCAGAAAAATGTACATTGTCGCTTTTACTGTAAATAAAAGTTTTCATGGACACCCCTGAAAAATGTGAAAATACCACACATAACTCTCAACACGTACGTTAAACATCATACATACCAGTAGTAGATGCCTAGATATATGCATGCATGTATACAAAAAATGTATCTTCTGGGTGAGGTATTTCGTTATTTACAATGTTTTAGATAAGCATAGGTGATTCTTTTTTTTGTAGTAGAATAATATTCATTTTTGCTGCTGGACGCATATTGGTATTATAGCTAGAGTACTAATTAATTTGTCAGATATTTTCTTGTTGGTACAATGCAGTCCAGAAGTAGCCATAATCGATAGCTCCAGTGAAGAGGAACAAGATGGAGATTCTTTTAGTAAAGTAGACTGGAGTGCTGATGAATCTGAACTGAAAGGTGAAGAATTAATGGACCAAATTGCTCAGGTTGAGTCTGATCAAATATTTGCGCGTTACCTCGAGGAAGAGATCAATGGAGAGTTTCATGATACTGAAGGAGAGGAGGAAGAACATGACATTGACCCCAACATCATGTCCTTTACAAGCCATGCCAATGAATTGGATCAGGTATATTGTACAGTTCTATCCTTTTTTTTTTTTTTTCAAATATACCCTTGTTATGTCCTTTTTTTTTATTATTGTTTTTGGTTTCATTGACTACAAACTACAAGTTCAACATTGCATCGCATAAGAAAACAGGCATATATAAAGCTGGTCATGCTTTGGCACTTTTATGTTTGCATATATAGCCCATATTTCATATGAATGCCTATTGAAAATCTTGGAAAATATGTGGGTCGAGAATTGTAGTCCCTGCAGAAACACATTTTTTTTAAGAAAATATTTGGTATTGATGCCTATCAGATAAATTGTTGGGAGCCTGTCTATTTGAACGGCCAACATTTCCCGTTACAAGTGTCTCCCATGCAAAATTCAAATCTTAGAAGGAATGCCAGGCGATTCAGTGGCCCAGAAATGGAACACGAGATAGTGAGCATTTCCTAATGAAACATAGAATAAATAACTCCTGCTCTCATGTATATTTATTCAAAGTACCCTTCTTGGCCATTCCTATTTTTATGTATTCTTATGTCTGATGAATTATTCTTTTTGGTGTTGTGATCAGTGGCTTCTATCTCAGCTAAAGAAAGGGCTCGGCAGTTCTTAGACGGATCGTGCAAAGTAATTCTAAGTTTAATATGATAGTATATTATAGTATTATTGACAAAATTAAACTTCATTCTTTATCCATTATTTATTTTGTTGTTCAGGTATCAAAATTACTAAGAGAATTGGAATCAACCTTTGAGAACCGCAATGATGTGGATGTGCCCGATTACATTTATCCTGGCTTCTTCAGGTAAGATCTATACCTGTGATATATGAGGATTTTTTTTATTATTATTAACCTTTGAAATTTTTAATGCCCATAACAATACTTCTTCAGGTAAACAATTGTTTTTTACCATGTTTTTCAGAGGATAGAGAATAAATATTTGCAAATAAGAACTTACAATATTAACTTTGGGAGTACTATTCTAAGATCACAAATTGAAGTTTTCAGGGCTGAGAGAAAACTTTCTTCATAAATGTCTATTTTGCCCTTAATCTCTTATATTAAGAAATTAAGAAATTAATGCAGCTAATAAAAGAAGTGAGAGAGATATTACCAAATTAAATAAGGTTCTGAATTCAACCGACCATCAAATATTATATTATTGTTTGTTATGAATATCTTTTATGAACTAAATGTTATATTCAACTAAAGAAGCATGCTCGTATCATAACATAAAGTGTTCATCTACATTAACAATAGCATACTACATAATAACATAAACAATGGCTATAGCTAGCATTTTGATCGGCAAAATCCACCTGTTCATGCAATGAAGGACAAACTTCCGTATAAACCATTTTCTTAAAAAAACACTTGTTATTCTACTTCGTGTTTTAGCTTAGCTTATAACTAGACAAATGACTGAAACAATTCAGGTGAGATATACCATATATGCAAGCTCGCCTTAAAATCCTAGATGTGGTCAATTCAACCAATAATCTTAGTTGTAGTCAATTATTCTCGAAAGAGTATCAGGGTACAATTACAAACGTGCTCAATATCATCTGTAAGCTCTGGTATGTAACCCTCTGGATTGGATTTGTTCTGATACCACTCACTACCAGACTACCTCGATCATGTGTCTACTTAGCTGAGTGCGTATCCTCTGAGATATCTCAACTTTTGCGTGACCGACATGTCTGGTGCCTATTCGGGGGTGATGTAGGGGGTCAGTATTATGTGTTCTTTGAGATTCGTGCCGAACATATTTAAACGGTTAGGATTTTCCACAAAGTCACGCAAAGTTTGAGATATCTCAGAGGATATGAATTCCTACTTAGCTATGGTAGAATTTCCATCATCTGATGTTTTTTTTTTTTTTTTTTTGAAGTTAGTGGCTTTACTCCATCCTCTAATGTTGCTATTCATTAAAAAAAAATCTATACCACTTGTTCCAGATGAAAGAGAGTTATTTTCAATAGCTCGGTGTCTCGCGGACAAAAGCAAGGATGCAGCGATTACTAAAATTGCCAGTGTAGTCGTGTATTGTCAATCTTAGTGTAAAAATTGGTATTGATAATTCTTCTTGTTCCTATTCATGGAAGAACTCTGTTATTAAATTCCAGCACCTATAAAGTAGAACTAAGACTTGACGTCGACCCCACTGAGGACCTGACCTCATCCCGAAGCAAATAAATTACTTATATCCCATGTTCTCCAGAGCGAAGATGGGCTTCAAGACCGTTTGTCCGCTTTAAGATTTGTGCACTCCTATTTAATATCCATGCTCGTCCTCTTCATTTTCCGTGCACACAAATCTTAAAGCAGATGAGAAGATCTTGAAATCAATTGAACCCAAAAATAAATTCAATGCTCATCGGACCTACTCTACACATTCTCAACCAAAGTTCTTCATCTTTCATACCCACTGATCATTCCCTTTGGCTCTCATACTCTTTTCTCAATTGTCAAAGTCTTTCGTGCGTGTTCAAAGTCAAAGAATATTTTGGAATCAATCAAGAGATTGCTCTTATTTTGTTCAATTAAAAAAAAATTCTTTGTAATGTTACTTACTTTGCCCACTCTTCGGACAAAACTGAAATCTTCTTTGGCAATATCTTAAAAATGGATTTCTCTCTCACTTCTTTTATTAGCTGCATTAATTTCTTAATTACCTAATATAAGAGACAAAGGGCAAAATAGACATATATGGAGAAAGTTTTCTCTTAGCCCTCAAAATTTTAATTTGTTCTCTTAGAATAGCACTCCCCTATTAACTTTGGATACAAATAAAATATTTTAATCATCTTTCTTTAAATTACATTGACTGTAATAAATGAAGTAATTATTTTTGTACAATACTTTATGTTGTTAGAAATCAGTAGATAATTAATGAACTGAAATATTGCCTGCTATCTAATTATTTGGACAAATTTTTTTGTGGGAAAATTAACATTTTGCTTTAATTCATGATGAAATGTATATATAGCCAATCAAGTTAATGAAGCGGTCAATGAAAATGAATACTTTAATATGACCACTGAGAATATGTTACTACTATATATCTATATATATATATATATATATATATACTTAATTTAAATGATTTTTTTTTAATTTAAAGTGGTGAGTTAATTATTAAAATAGCAATAAAGTGTCTAACTAATTAATAACGCTGTTTGAGATTCTATTGTTAAAATAAAATTTCTAGAAGTAATTAATGACTTTTGCTTTTTGTCGTATGGTTTTCACATGAAATTTTTATTTCCTTGTATGTTTTATGATTCAAAAGAATAACCACAAAATATGACTTTTCATGTAATTTAAAACTCCTTAATCACAGTTCGTGATATTCGGCGCCTACTTAATTACCAATTTAAGATTGAAATATTTTTAAGCGATATTGAGGAAATTTGACAAAATTAATTAAGGAGGATGCTCCATATTTAATTTGGTTCAAAAGGATGCTCCAAAGCGCAGCTAGTACGGTGAAAATCAAAATTTTATCTTATCTTACCTCGGCTAAAACTAACTAATTAAAACTAACCTGTTGTAATATACGGAAATCAGCTATATATTGGTCTATTAATTAAGAGCATCTCCATCGGTGAAATTTTCTTTATAGTATTGCATATGAAAATTTCTTTATAGTGTTTAATTTGTTGATATGCTCCATGTCAAAATTAACACGTACAGAAGCAAAATAGGCTAGGCTCATTAAAAATTTGCATCTTAATTTTGAACCAAGAAATTAAGAAGAGAGGTTATTATATATAGATTGAATCCATAGACTTAATTAATGCATATATGAACCAGCCCAGCAGCACATGACATGCATGCATGCCATGCCCATCTAGAATTAAATATGGATCTATCTTGTTTGGAAGGGAGAATTAATTGCTTCCCATATTTTTATAATCGATCTTCATTTCGTCAAAAATCGAAGTCGATCCGAGAGAAGGAAGGATGGATGGAGATAGGGGTGTCAATGGCACTCTTTTATCCGTTTACCCGATCCGTATCGTATCCGAAAACACGGGTAAAGGTAAGATTTTTTTTCCGTTAGCTAATCGGGTACGGGTAAGGGTAATATTTTTTTTTCGTTATCTTATCCGTTTTCGTATAAGATAATTTTTAAAAAATAAAATTATATATAGATATATATTTGTATGAAGATGATACATGAACAATAAAGTTTTTGTATTTTATTAAATTTTCATAATACAAATTAGTTGTATTCATTATTATTTTTTCTTATTTTGAAAAATATTTTATCAAAAACACAAATCAAAATGTTAATGACACATTTTTATCCGATTACCTGACCCGTACCGTATTCAAAAATATGGATAAGGGTAAAGATTTTTTTTCGTTATCATAACGGGAACGGGTATGAAAATATCTCCACCCGACCCGTATCGTACCCGTTGATACCCCTAGATGGAGAGCCTTAATTTTCTCTCTCTTGTAATTTATTTTTCTGGAAACGTACGTACGTGCTGTGCATAAAGTGAAGTGAAGAGAAAGTAATCTCTGGAAATTAATTAATATTGTGTACAGTACAGTACAGTTAAGATAAAGTAATTTCTATTTTGGGAATAAGAGAGAAAAGGACGGGACGGTTGGATAACCAATAGAAATATATGAAAGACTTTGCCATGTGGATCTATATATATATGTTGTTAATTAGTTGCACATGTAATTAAGTGTCGTCATTATTAGTTTTATTATTAATATTGTAAGCCAATTAATTTAGGTTTGTATGTATGCAGATCTCTTCCTCATTATAATTAAACTAGCTATACATTAATATTTTATTGTCATTTTCCAAAAAATTCTTAGTAACAAAATATTTTTTATATAATATAATATATTGGACAAAGGGAAAGCTAGCTTAAGTGTCACCCATGCATGTCCTTGACTCTAGCATATGTACACCTTACATGCATATGCTCCATATATCTGCATATATATGTCAACATCAAACTTATACCATGTTAATGCCAATTAATAATGCAACGTTATATCTCGTTATATGAAACGAACAACAAAATATCTATTTTTAAATCTTGTAATTTGTAACAAATAATTTGTACCTGAGCTTCCACCATTTCTTCAACAAATAATGATGATATATATAAATAAATCGCGAAAAAATGCTACTAAAAATATTGTTTTATTTCAAAATTGTTCAACTTAATTTCAATTTCTTTCAGCGAGAACCAGAACAGTGTACATACTGAGCACACTTACCTCGCGAAGTGGCACATAGATTCAACAAAGATATACATATATAAAGAAACTTCTATTTTGCATAATAACTTGAATATGACTTCTCTTTCAGACTCCTAACAATTTATTTCTATGAGGTAGAATCCTTGACCTTTATGCATTAAAAGAGTTATGAAATTTGGTGTGAATGTGATGAGGCTGGGCTGGGACAAAAATACAACAGGACTTGTTATATACTTGATAAGTACCATAAAAAATAGAACTGAGAAGAGATGTACCTTTGCACTAGCCCTTCAATGCATTTCTCAGCTATGTCCTCTATTGTTCCAGTTCCATTTTTCGGTGCGAATCCTTCAGCCATCCATATTCTTGTAATGTGCTTACCAAAATCTTATAATCTTCGGGAAATGCAGAAAAAATGAAGAAAACAATCTTTGAGATTTTGAGGCAAGTCTTCATAACTCCTGGCAAGGACCTGCAAGCACTGTTTCCCATCTTTACCGTTACAGTCTATGGTCTCGTTCACCGTGTTCCAGGTAGTGTAGTTGCACTCCCTCCTTGTGAGGATACCACCTAAAACAACCAGTGCCAAGGGGAGCCCACCACATTTTTTTGTTAATCTTTTGGCCACAGCAAAGAGATGAGAGTAATTCTCAGGTTGTACATGTTGTTGAAAAGCGTTTCTGAATAGGAGAGCTAGACCCTCGGCATCACTTAGGTAATGGAGTACATACGGTTTTGTGTTGCAATCTGCTGCTTTGGCAACATTAAGCGATCTAGTGGTAATGATCACGCGGCTTGCATTGTACATGTCAGGTAATGTCTTCTTCAACTCCTCCCAAAGATCAATGTCCCACACATCATCTAAAATAATTAAGTATATCTTGCCTCTCAAAAAGTTCTTTAGCTTCACCGGTAAATCCCTATCTGTTACGGGTGGATTTTTGTTTTTCATGTGAGGTTTAACTTTGTAAAGAATTTCTCTTAAGAGATCATTTATGTTGTAGGTTTGAGAAATGGACGGCTGTGCATGACAATCGAATTGTCCCTCCAATTTATCACTGTTTTTATAAAAAAAAAGAAAAAGAAAAGGTGGTACGTACATCAATGTAACCTAAGGAACAGAACATTTCGAGTACATGATTGAGTACTAGAATTATATTCTTAAGAAGATGTGGATTACATTTTGTAACAAATATATTGTTAAGAGAAGACTCTTTCAAGTTTGAACCACGTCTTTGTGCCTAATTTACCATGCATGGAGCTAAGAACATTTTGTAAATTCTATTAACCAAAATAGAGAGGCTAATTTTGATTAAGTGTACATACTACGGTGATTATTTATGAAACAAATTATCAGAACTACATATATTGGGTGTAGTTGAGTAACACTTATATTCATCTATGCAAAATTGCAAAGTAATTGATTACTAATAATTATTCATAACAGTATCTTTCTTTTCCTTGCCTGATTAATTAGATAGAAGAATTGAATATCATCACTTCTAGAGAAATTAAGGACAACAATCTAAATTTGGATAGTTGAGTTCTTCACAACTAGTTGGTTTGGAATTTAGCAAATTTCTTGTTATAGATTAATTGTTCCACAAAAATTTACCCGCTTTATAAATAAAATAAAAACGTTTAACAGAAAGGACATGCACCTCTTGTATACTTTTTGGGCCAGGGTTATATAATTTGCTTCTGTATGTTTGATTCTGAGTTTCTGATGCTCTCTCTATGGAATGGAAGGAACTATTGTAAATTTAAATTATTTGCCTTAGTATATAATTCAAATCGGGCCATCAAGCTTGTGTTTCAAGCCCACTACACAAGGGAAAAAAAAGTGCCTAGAATCTAGACAAAATTAATAAACTATTAAATACATATTTATAAAAAAAGTAAAAGGTGGCTGTAAATCCAATATTATTTCCAAGTACTCTTGAGTCAGATTGGAAAAATAAGTTCTGTAAATCCAATATTATAAAAAGGTGGCTGTAAATACATATTTACAATAAATATGCACTATACGTCTGTTATTTTATTGATTGGATAAGTGAATTTAATAACTTAACAGAGACTTTGAAAATCTAAACTTCTGTATAGAACCACGATAACTTGGAAATGTTTATCTTTTTACAACTTAATTAGACAATTAATTCTGAACCACACATATTCATGAACTATTTTGTAGTCAGTGGTAAAAAAAAAAATTCGAGTATTGAAAAGTTTAGAATTAGAGAGAGAAAGAAGATAGCACGAATCTTATTTTTGCATTCTATTGAATCTTTCTGTATTGTATCGTTCACACAGAGAGTAAGATTTACAAATTATAAAATGCAAAAGACATAATCACCGCAATCATTTTCAACTGGATCAAATTGTGCTTATTGACATCAAGGGCGGAGCCAGACTTTCAGACAATGGGGTCGAACATGAATGGAGGTCAAGCATATAAAATTTTTCTACTATAAATAGGGGTTAATTTCACACTATCTATAATATTTTGGTTTAAACTATATTAAAAATAGGGTCTAAATAATAAAAAAAAAAAAATGAATGGGGATCAATTGACCCCCATTCATTGAGTGTAAATTCGCCTCTGATCGACATGATACCATGGTTTCTCAATCCATGACAAGCACAAGTGCAGTCAAGGGTTCTATTGGATATATTCCTCCTGGCCTAAGTACAGCCTTATTCCACTGATTTGTTGTTGTTGTTGTTACAATGCTTTCATTCAATAGCAATATTAGGTAGATATTTTATTTTTCAACAAAACTGACCAATTTCCTAGGAAGAAATTTGTTTACTACATGTATGCTAAACCGTAGGATTACTAATTTTACTGACTATGACCTTCCTATCCTTACTGTTGTTAGATTATATAATGACAAATTATAGGGAAGACGTGATATATACAGATAAGCACAATTTGACCAAACATACTAAAAATGTGGAAGGAAACAAGTACAACACAAAATGAGATTAAAATGTAGTTCTAAGTGCCTGGTAGCAGTGAATAGGTGCTCGTGTTCTATCTTACCAAGTAGTTAACAAAAGTAATTTTCTCACCGATGGCTTCCTCTGTGCTTAATTTTCATTGCTAGAGTATGGGATGGGAGGTCAGGCATCAGTGCAAGGAGATGTGTATAGCTATGGTGTTCTTCTCCTTGAGATGTTCACCGGAGTAAGCCCCATTGATGAAAGATTCACTGAGGGGTTGAGCCTTCACAAGCATATTGAGATGTGCTTCCCTGATCGAGTCATCGACATAATCGATACCAAAATGTTTTCAGTAGATAAGGAAGGAGGCAACACTTGTGTGCCTGAAAATGTTTATGATTGTTTGATTTCAGTGCTTCAATGTGGGCTTCTGTGCATCAAAGAGTTGCCTAAAGAACGCATCGTAATCCAAGAAGTTATCAACCTCTTGAATTCAACTCGAGCAAAGCTGCTGAGATGAAACATATTTTAAAAAGATTGATAGTGAATGACGTCAGTAAATCTAGTATACTACTTGAAGTTTGAACTATAAGCCCTGTTATAGTAATTTATTTATGCTGCTAATAATGTGTTCAATAATTTGTAAGATGTATATTTTGCTTTCTGGGGAAGTGTTTTGTGAAGGCAATTTGGCTACATATATAGTCAAGCACCTAGCCATTTCATATACTAGTTCTAAAGATTTTAGAGTTCGGGGCGAGAGAAAAATTTATACTCTTTATGTACAATTTTTTTTTATTAATATATATCAAGTTTAATTTTAAAAAACTCATTTCTGCAGATGCCACAATAATATGTACAGTTAGCAAAGAATCCGGCTATTATGACATTGGTGTTATATGACACTAAGTTCAAAATTAATTGAATAGACTTCAAATGACTAATTTAAACCGTTCAAACCGATTTACTTTATGAGTGACGTGTTTATATGCAAACTTTTTATATTTTTGAGTTATTTTAGTATCAAAATCAAGTGGCAAAAATGTTGACAAATGAATGTATTAAAATTAACTTGAAAACTCACATATTTGACCGCTTGACTTAATACCAAATAAATTTAAAAATTATAAATTTTACATATAAACACACAATTAATAAAGTAAATCGGTTTAAACAGTTTAGATTTACCATTTGAAATCGATTCCATAAATTTTAAAATTAATGTTATATAAACTGAAATAACACTAATGTTATACTAGCTACACTCGTTAGTAAAAACTCTATAGATGCAATCAAAATATTTGAAAACATGCGGGTCCCAGTTACATTTGCTTCGTCGGAAGGACTCGGATCGTCCGTGGTCTATAAAGCTCTATAGCGAGTAATTGACATGTGGGTCCCAGTTATTAAAAGTACAAAATATTCAATTTATTCTTTTTTCAGTGACCAGCTACAAATTATTGTGGCTGGATGTTCTATAGACAAAAACAGAGTCACTTCGTTGACCGCATAATAAATAATTAATAATGTCTTCGTTTAATTCTAGAACTTCGTTTTCATTCCTGTGGTCATGGGGCGAGCGATGAAGGATATACTTTCACGTTTTTGCTTTACGGGTTTGACTAACGTGATACCTGTCACTTCGGACATCTGCAGCATGTTTTTCTAATTTCCTGTAGAGTTGGTGAAATAAAGTAGTTTTGGTCCGTGGGAGAAGAAATTTTCTTATTCTTAAAAGAAAATTATTATTACATATATTTTTACATTTGTTGGTGAGAGAAATGAGCAACATAATTTTCCTAATTACAATGATTGCTCTCTTGATTCATTTTCAAAAATAATTTGTGCTGTCATGAAATTGAATATCATGTAGAAAATTATTAAATTGCTGTTGTGGCAAGTAAATTCATTTTTTAAAATGCATAAGATATTATCGTCAAGAGAAGATACCCCTCTGCAAACCACGCGCGAATACTGATTCAAGTTTATATCAATATTTGAACATTTTATACAAATTTCAGTTATCAACTCCTTCAGCTTATTCTGGTCAATCAAAATTAAATATTAACTATTTCAGAAAGGAATTCCGAGATAAAAGGCAAAATTATATAACAAATTCCAATTATATATATATCATGAGCAAATCAAGCACAATAGAACTTGACGGGTTTAATTTCAAAATTTTACTAAAATTCCGATGCATTGTAAAAATTTCAAACAGTACTTCATTTTTATATGCTTTTGTAATGAAATCAATGAAAACAACAGTATATAAAAATGAAACATGCTGTATATACATTATGATTAATTTGTTTAAAATATTTTCCAATAGTACAGTAGAAAAATCTCTTTATTTTATTTCTATAAAGTTTCAATAATTTGTTGTCCTTTTGGGGACCCCCAAAAGGAAGATAAAATCATTTAACTAGTCAAAGACCCCTTCAAGCTTCCCATGCATGATTATGATCCCTATCTTATTATAAAAAAATTATATCATAAATAAATAAATAAAGCTTCCCATGATTATTTGGAAAATAATATTATGGTATGTTTAATGTTTTACCTTATTTGTGAAGTAAATTAAATACGCTATCTCACACTCAAAATAATAATGGTTGAGAATCAAGGGTTTATATAAATTCATATACACAACTCGAATTTATTCCAAGCAGTTTAAATTAGAAAAAAATTACCTATTAATTATAATACAACCTTCAAAAGAAAAAGGAAAAAAAAAACATGTTTTTAAAAATAAAAAAACCCCATTTATATGTTACAAAATATATTTTATAATAAAGAGAAGAAAAAAGAAAGCGTGTCTGGTACAAAAAATTGGAGTAAAAGATGTATGAAAGATGAAGAGGAACAGAGCAAAGATACATATACATTAATTAGCTTCTTTTTTGGGGAAACTAAATATTATACTATTATATTAATTGAGTAAAGCTAGGGTGTGATGTGCTCATCAAGATAGTTTGGTGAGCACAATTCCAAAAGTATATCGGATCGACGTCAAATGTCGAATTCAAACCATTGAAATCCATGTACTTCATGAGTGATGCATATACATGCAAAATTTTAAAAGTTTCGAGTTTATTTGCTACAAGGTCAAGCAATCAAAGAAATAATAAAAATTGAATATATAAAATAACTTATAAATTAACTTATAAAAAGTTTATTTCTTTAACCACTTGACCGTGTAGCAAATAAACTCGAAACTTTCAAAATTTTGCATGTATATGCATCACTCATGAAGTACATGGATTTCAACTGTTTAGATTCGACATATAGAGTCAATCCGATGAATTTTTGGAGTTGTATTCACCAAACCCTCTTGGTGAGCACATCACACCCTAGCTTTAGTCATATTAATTAGCTTTGTACTTAAGTCATAAGATGTGGAAATGGTATTTGCGTGTTGACTGTTGTGTGGTCAGCTCTTTGAGGACTCATTCTGTAGGTTATGGGATATTCTGTGGATCAGGTGTGTTGCTAAAACAGTAGGATCATTCTGTAGGTTATTCAATATAAAAAAAAATAGACACACATAACATTGTGTGAATATCCTGTGTGTTGTTTGTGTCAGCTAGTGTGGGAAAAACGGTACAGCGGAGCCGGCTCTGTCACAGAACGGTACGGCATGTGTTATTGTTCCGTACTGTTACTCGCGTGTTGCATGTCGTGACCATTCCTTTCCATTTTGGTCATGGCACGGCATGCGAAAGATCCGGTCATAGCACGACACGGTACATAATCACGTGAGTCATGTGTAATTAGAACCTAATTAATCAAATGGTGAATCTTGAAAAAAGTAACTTAAATTATGAAAAAATAGTTAAATGTGAGAAACGTTACCAGTTACGTTTGGACACGGCACATGAATAATCACGGCATGACTCGCGTGCCATGACCACCCCTTGACATTTTAGTCATGGCATGGCACGGCACGGATTACTATTTACTTAGTCACGGCATGGCACGAGATCAAAATCACAGCAAAACACGACACGTTTTTTCCACTCTAGTGTCAACTCTTTGATGACTTATTATGTAACTTTTTAATTACAGAACCTACATAAGGATCATGTTTGAAAAAACATTAGAAAACACTACAAAGAGAATCCTAATTAATACGGGCCGGGTTCCATCTTAAATTGCAATTTAGGTGGGCTGGATTTCTTCTAAATTTTTGGCGGGCCGAGTTCTTTTCAAGTTTCAACACTTCCACAAATCATTGGTGAAATTAAGAAACAAGATATAAAAATTTATAGGTCCCCTAAAATTGAAAGCCCATGCAAACTTTCATTCTATCGCAAAAAAAATGAAGGGGCAACTTTCATTCTACAGTTTTGAATTTTCATTTTCTATGGGCGGTGATAATGTTATATCTTCTAAAAATAAAATATAATCAGTTAATTAATTAAAATTTTGTCATCCTGATCTTCATACACTCAGTTTTAACATATTTTGTTTAAGATGTACGTACAAATAATGTAAAGTTGTCATTCATCGAACAACTGTGTGCATAAAAATAACTAAAATAAATAAATAAAAAAATCGTGCAATGTTGCCGGTTTGATTTTTGTTTGAAAATTTTGAAAAGTAATGTTATGTTATTGTGTTTGGATTAGTAAATATTTTTTATGTTGTGGATAAAAACTTCAGAAAAACTTTTGTCCGAGATCTCAATATTTTTCTAAAAAAATAAACTTCCTTGAGAAGCAGAATTCAAATTTAATACCTATTATTTTGCAATTTTCTTATTGTCTATTTACGTACTAGTTAAAATACTAACACATCATTGGAAGATAGATTCTAAAATTATTGATTGGAGAAAGTTGACAAGTCTGCTTGTTGGCGCTTAAATTCAAAATTTTGCACGTGCACAGATCATATCCGGACCAAAATAGAAGCACAATGAAAAAAAAATAATAATGGAGACATTTGTATGTCGTGAATTGATGTAGATCATAGCCATTTGTTGCTCATATGTTAGAGATGCATGTTCTAGGTACATTTAATTAGCAAAGCCAATGCAACTTTTTACCAATAGAAAAAGCGGAAAAAACACAGTGTAACGTCTCTTTCATGAGTAGCTTTTATTACGGTACTTTGAGCCTGGGATTCATTCTAAATAAAACTTATAGATGTATTGTAAAATCATCTTAAATTAATCAATAATAAAAAATTTCTATTCATTTATTCTAAAAATCTAACATCACACAGGAACAACTTTGTTTTGTTACGATAAAGTTTTATTTTACTGACACTAATATTTATCCTTTACTGAGATGTAGAGCACAACACTCAACTATTTTGGAACTTAAAATATTATAACTTTATTGGAAAAAAAAGTTGAAATTATTGCCATCTTCTTTTAAATGATGTTATATTACCCTGAGCTTCCATTCATTTATGAATAGAAAACACATAGTATTTTTACAGCTAGACAAAAAAATATATAATTTTGGTTCATACCAGTACATTCAAATTCTATGAATAGAAAGCACAAAGTATTTTTACAATTGCACAAAAATATATATTTGGGTAAATAAAGAAATTATCATGGTTCTTTTAGTTCATCTCACTTCTACATAAGTTATTTTATAATTTTAATATTTTAATATTTTTCTAAAATCACTTCTAGGAAAATTGATTAGCACTTTAGAATTTGAATGTATTAGAAGAACCATGATAATTTCTTTATTTACACATAAGTGACTTTAGATCCAAAACATTTTTTTTTAGTAACACAAAGACATTTATTTTTTCTTACAACTGCAACTAATCTTGACTTAAAAAATGCTTATTTGAATTGTTTGTCGCAGTCTTCTTGTAAATTCAATTCTATGGTATTACATCTATTTTGAAAGAAATATAAAAATATTTCTACTATTTTAATAGAAAAAAAATTATTAAACCTTCTAATTCAATATGAAAAATTACAATCAAACATTCGGTGATGTCAAATGATGTCAAATCACAAAAATAAAATGTATTTCAGCTTTGTCGAATGATGTCAAATAAAAAGATGATATGATAATAGAACTGTCATGTTTCTTACCGGTCTATTTTCTTTTAGAACCACTAGGATTTCTAGCCTTTCTGAAAGGAAATGGATCGCCGAGATCCTGATAATTGGGATATTTCTATAAATTTCAAAAAAATGCAAACATTTTTTAATTTCCTATTTAATATTAGATATTTTCAAAAAAGCCAACTGTCAATAAAGAATTTTATTTCTTAGAAACATTATCCACCTCCAATCCTCAATCGTGGTGCTTAATATTTACTTATAAGCAAGCCAACTCTGAATATCGTCACCCAAAATGATAGTATTTATTTTACATAAGGGGCACAAAGCTATATTAAGCGCATCAATTGTAATTTTGAGAGCTAAGAGAAATTTTTCTCTCTTAATACTTGTTATACCCTTTATACTCTCTCTCATATCTATCACAATTAATACATAAGTTAATAAATAGAAAACAAAGAAAGGAAGATTGTCACAATTAATACCTATTATCCCTTGAACAACCCTTCTTTCTCTTGAATTTTCACTTATTATTTTGAAAAAAAAATTAATGAAAATTGTCTTCTGTCCTCAATTCTAATGATTTAGTGTAATGTAATTTTATTTTAAAATGAGCTAATTCTTTTAGAGTAGCTTGTCGGTGTTTGACAAAAACATATACAAATTTACAAAATTTAATGAATATAAAAAAAAATACAAAAGGCTTGTTGCATTTTTTCTCTCACTATAGAGAAACTTACTGATTTTTTTTTCTTTCACTATCGTCTCATGTTTGCAGTGGTACAATAATATAATTACCTTGAAAATCAGAATTATAATAAAGATAATAAAAAATCTTCGATAAAAGATTTTGATTAGTACAAGATCATATATGAAGTGTTAAGAGTAACATAAATATCATAGAAAATATGTAAACTTAGAGAGAATTGATATGCAAACACAAATTACTTGGGAATTGAAAAGGCTATTAATACTATTTTGAAATTGCATCTTATTATGACATCTTAAAACATATATTAGCATCCACATACTTTTCAAAGGAGCTTAGCTTGGGTTCAATGTCTATTGGATCCAAAGTGATTTCAATGGGTTCGCTCACCATCGGATTTGTTTTAGGATTCGCGCTCACACTTTTGCATACTCTTTAAAATTAGTGCGCATGAATCTTAAAACAAATCCAATGGTGAACAAACTCATTGAAACCACTTTGGATCCAATGGACATCGGATCCAAGCTGAAGTCTTTTCAAAGTAATTCCGAATTGAATCCGAGTCCAACTCAAATTGATTCGGGTTAGATATCCTCATGCGTCATCTTTTGAGATATCCCAGAGATGCGAATTCCTTACTAGGAAGGTTAAGTCAAGAGGCTCTCGGCTCGCCGGTAAGTTTGGACTTGGTCAAAATTATCAACAACTATGCCCAAATCGAACATTGTAAAAAACTCGAGATCTATAACTTCCAACGGTATGGGTTTTTTTTGCTCGTGATTGGAGCAGACAACAGAAGAGAACTTTCACACGTGGGTCAGGTCACCTCCAGGCTCAGAGAAAAGTCATATAGAGGTTTGCCATGCCAAAGGATGCTAGCTTTCCTAATTATAATGCGTTTTATATTATTATTTTTATTTTAGTAATTAAATATTTAACATTACTTCGTTATGAAATTTTTTTATTTAAAGAAATATAAAATTCAGACGTACTGAAATAAAAAGAGTATCTTATTTGTATTAAATATAGTAAGATCAGACTCATTAAATCCGATCCATATTTTTTTTTTCAACTGTGGCAGAGGAAAAAAAAGAAAATTTTATGGATCAGACTAAATGATTTAAATTCATAAAGAGGTTGATTTTTTGCGGCACAAAACTCTCTGTAACCATTGATTTTCTACGGATATAGAGGGTTTTGTACCGCAGAAAATAAAATCCTTTATGAATCAAAATAGAAATGGCGTATGTTGATTATATTGTAGTTTATCTTATATATTGATATATTTTCTAGGATGCATTTATCACAAAAGTCTAGTTAGAAATATCAATGCACCTATTTTTTTAAATGAGAAGGATTATGTTGTGTGATATTATTAGTTCAAATAGGCATGACAAAGATACTTGTTTATGTCAAATTAAATTAGGATCAATTTAGTATTTTTTTTTTATTTTTTTTTCATTCCTTATATATATATTTTTTAAATTATTTCTTTTGTTTCATAATTACTTTCTTTCATCCTTTCTCATGCATTAATTCATTCCCCTTCTATTTTGTTCCATTAATTTAGTTTTCTCTAATATCTTAGACGAAAAATTAAGTAATGTGTACAAATACACAAATAATTTTCATTTATTGCTCAAATAGAATTGAAAAGCAAAGTGTTTTTAAAGAGAGAGAAGTTCATCATGCGAAATTCATTTTGCCTTAGACACATACAAAGTTCATTTTATTCATATGGCAAAAATAGTGTGAGTAACCATAATTAATGTATAGATCGAATAATACAAATAAAATTCAAATGTCTTTATAAATTTATATAGAACTTTTATTTTTTATTTTTTATACCTCACCCTTTTAAATGACTAATAACAAAAATTGTGAAACTTAGAATACAACTATTAAAACTATTATATATAATAGAAATTTAGATATATACCTCCATTAATTAGGTATTTATGTATTAAAACTTTAAATTTAGTTATTTTCCCATTCAAACTCATCATATTTATTTATATCTCTGTTTAGTGATTGAATCATTTAAAAATATTAATTAATACTGATAAAACAAATTGACTTTTTTGTCTCTAACTTTGAATTACATAAAGCAAGCATAACTTTTAGAAAAGGCAGTAGTTCAAAAGTTAGTTAAACAGAAGCAAGCAAAACATTTCATAAATATGACTATTATATCGAGTTTCTTTTACAAAATAGTCTAGGTGATATATAGGAATAAGTAAAGTTAAAACTAAAAAGAGAAGTTCAAAGCATATTATCCTCCATATATATTTGCCCATGTTGTTGAGCTGCACTTGAAAGGCCTTCCTAGCTCACTCAAATCCTGTGGCCCTTCCTACAGAAATATTAACATTTACACGTATATAATTGTTTTTTTAAAATAAAAATGCAAAAAATAATAAATGTAAGGACCTCTGTGAAAGAAAAAATATCACTGTTGGCTCGAGAGACGTCTAAATTCAATCTAAGTTCGTAGTTGTTTCTTATAGCCACTGGAACTGGAGTTCATTCAATTAAAAGGGCTCAATTTTATAAATAAACAAGTTACAAGGATATAGGTGCAAAGTTGTGAGATGAAGGTGTAAACAGTGGACTTGACTCCACAGTACCATGACTGGAAATGAGCACAGAGCACCTCATGAATCTCTATAATACAACACACCGTATTGAATCTTGTAAAAACAAACTTTTGATAGAGATGTGTTAGTAAACATAAAAGCGAGGTTGGATATGTAAAATGTACAGCCTGACAAGGCAATGACCAGCACAAGTGAACTTGATTTCACAAAAAGAGCCTACTGTCAAGAATTGATGAAAACAATAAAAAGTGTAAATATTGTGAAAACATGGACCAATTTGTTAAACTTTGTTCATAGGCACTGACAAAAGTTTAATCTTACTGACTCATCTCTTTTAGATGACTCATTCTCCAAGTAGTTTTCGTAAGTTGCAATGTATTTTTGTTACGAAAAATTTTAAAATTACGGAAACTAAATCAAATAATTAATTTAGTCCCAATAATAATTGTGAAATACTGAAATTCGTAGACCAATTTATTTTCTTTATTTTCTCTCTTCTATTAGAACTCCCAATGATAAGAGGTCAATAAGACCGAACTAATCATTACAAGAATGGGACAACAAGTGAGGCATCCGTGAGGATATCGTAGAGGACGGGTTAGTGGTTCAGTCGTTTGATTTTTCACATTCATAGTCGTTGGATTAATACTTGTGGAAATCAATAAAATCAAATCATTAGTGCGTCTTCTCTGAAATTGAACTAATTAATAGCTCGATTTCATCTATTTATCGAAGAAAAATAGTAATTAATATATTTTGTTTATTTCTAAAAATAAAAAAAGTTGGTCAATGACGCTGATGATGGATGTCATTTTTCGGTCGACCCAATAGAATTAGTCGAATTTTGTAATGTGTAGGTGAGTGGTAACGCATCTTTTTAGGTTGGGTGGAGGGGGGTTCACATGATTTATGAAGTTTTTTTTTTTAATTTTCGAAACAAATGATTTATTCGAAGGTCAACCTCATCCGAGTCGGATGCTCTTATAAAATTTTGAAGGATTAACAAGTGGAAGATTTTCTAGACCATTTCTGTTTGGAATATTCATGCCTTGTTCATGGTCTTTTATGGCCGCTAGTTGGTGCAGGGATGGACTCAGAATTTTTTATTAAAATAAGGTAAAAATATATTGAATCAGATTTATATCCATTAACTAATTAGATATTCGATAAAAAAATAATACTTTAACTCATACTTTCTAATACTTCGACTTATAATTTTTGAGTCTCTAACTTATAATTTTAATTATCAGTCATAATTCAAATGCTTCAGTAATAAATTTATATGATATCAAATTATCAATAGCATATATAAAATATAGATCCTATCACTACTACGTACAAAAAACATTAACGATACACAACATATCATGCAGAGATGTAATAAAAATTTAAAGTAGGTATCCCTATTATATTATATCTGTAGTTATATTTGTTGAATATCCGATCTATCCCCATATCCAAAAAATAAAGATAATTAAATACGAATATGGTTTACCACTATCCCATCCGTATATATTCGATCCGTTTGAACTTTGAACCCATCCCCTATAATCAAATGGCACAATGCTTTTTTCTCTATTAATTAAAGAGGTGGAGACGAAGTTTAAAAGGGCCAGAATTTGATTTATTTTTCTTTTGGCTACAGGTATACGAATTTAATTACTTGAGTACGTATTTCATTTTTACCCTTCCTAATTTTATTGTGCTGTAACCATGCATGATATCGATGCTGATTGGATTTTTGTAGTGTTCTGATAATTAATTAAGGTCATCGATCCAATTGTATTTTCATTTATTAGTATTAATTAATTGTACCTGGTTCAGTCCATTTCTAGCATATTAATTAACACCAGGACTGTCAGGCCAGGCAACCTAGCTCAAGAGATAATTAATTTAATTATTTTGGTTGATTTTGCTCTGAATAAGCTTACCAAGGCCAGGATTTAGTATATATAATAATTTTCTACCGGAAGGAACGCAGCCCTTGGGCGTCTTAATTTACTGGTATATATACTTCTTGTACCTATAACACCATGGCCCTTTAATAAAACAAGAATTAATATTAATTGTCTTTGATACAATGCATGGTTAACTTTTGTTTGTACATACTTAACTGTGCATCTGGTATTTCGTAGTTAAATTATTCTTGGGAGTGCAGATGTCTAATATTCGAATTTCGAAGACGTACGTGTTTCTTTTGTTTGTACATTTCTTTAATACAACATAAAGTATGAAAAAGAAAACATATTGCATATCATACCACAAAGCATTAAAATATTTGTATAAACTAATATATATGAAACAAAAACAATATATAAGCTTGATTAGCACTTGATAAGCAAAAATTAATTGTACAGTTGCAAGTGTTTAGGGCTGCTAATGATTAAGGTTTGGCTCAAATTCGGCTCGGCCCAATGAGAGAAGCAAATGATTCGGCTCGATTTTGAAAGAGAAAAGCTCGACTCATCTTGGCTTATGTAAACACTTGACTCGACTAGGCTCAGCTCACGAGCCCACTCATTATAATAGTACTTAACCTATTCATACTAAATAGATCTCGCTATTTGCAAGTAAATTGGGTTGTGACAGTGTAATTAAATGAGGCTACTTTTACCCTCCATTTTGTTACTCCTCCAGTACCTTAACGAGGATATTCCTTTAAAATGAAGTGTTGTTTCTAGTACTGTTAAATGGAGAGAAACAGGATGTTGAAAGATTAGCTAGTAAAGGAGAGTCTTTGACAAGCTTTTGACCTACAAATGATCATGATTGCTACTTCTTGACGAAGGAAAGAAAAATAATTGGAAATGGTACGATGGGCACTAGACCAAATTAGTCCATAACCATTTCAAACGGTACATAACCATTACAAATGATCATGACTGCTACTTTTTGACCTACAAATGATCATGACTGCTACTTCTTGACAAAGGAAAGAAAAATAATTGGAAATGGTACGATGGGCACTGGACCAAATTAGTCCATAACCATTTCAAACGGTCCGATTTGCAAAGATACATGAAGAAACCATCGAGATTCGTGCCATTTAAATTAACAAACATCATTATGAAGATCGACGGATTTGACTTGAAGTCAGCCGAAATTTGATCCGATGCTGTTTAACTATTATACTGGAAGGAAATAGCAAAAATGGGAAGATTGCTGTTAGCAAATAGAAGGCAGTTTACTATTATATTGGAGAGAGTGATAGAAGGAAATTAAGCCGGTTTGCAAGCAGTTTACTATTATACTGGATAGAACGAATCAATGATTTCACAAAATTTAGTTAATAGTTTAAAAATATGAGTCAGTTTGTGAACTCGCGAGCCTAGCTGAGTCAAGTGTTTACATGAGCTGAGTCGAATTTTTTCTTTTAAAATCAAGCCGAGTTGAGTTTGGATTTTTTTTTTCAATTTCGAATCCGATTCGTTATGAAATATTGAACTACTCAACTCATTGATTTGTGAGCCGGCTTGACTCATTAGCAGCCCTAGAAGTGTTGTTCCGATGGAGACTATATTTTTAACGGGATGGTGCAGTTACTCCTTAATTTGTTTTTGCTGTATCATCGTCATTGCTGCAGAAATGTGACTATACATCAATTTGTTTTAGTTATCTAGACTTGATCCAAACTTGAATTAACCAACAATTGTTGTAGTTTTAATTTAAGATGACTACAACCTGAGGCTTAGAAGTTGAGTTCTCCCAAAACTACACATTTAGTGTGTATTATAACTCGTAAAGTTGCAAATCGAAATTTAGTGTATATAAATAATTTTTTTACAAATCATAATTAATTAAATTAATTTTAGCAAAGTAGGATTATTACTTTTTTTTTACAAAAATCATAAGGACCGAATCTCCAATTCGGTGTTAGCAATTAACATTTAGCAAGAGAAAAAGAGTATTCATCATCTCTAAAATCTAAACCCTGGAACTCCTACCAAATGTATTTTTTGTAGTATAGTGAATGTTCCACTGAAACTTTTTATTTGTATATATAACTACAAGTCCATAGGAAGTAGACACACACAATTGACTCAGAAATGCTAGGAAAAAACATACAATCCAATGATTTTAATTTTCGAATTTTAGAAATTAAAAGATTATAGAATCATTTATGTGCATTAATTGTTTTGTTTGTTGACAATCTTCATTGTTTCTCGGTGAAAGTTGGAGATGACGGCCTGCTCGATAAGGCGAAATTGCGTCTATATATATATGCAGCAGAATCAAAGCAGTACTACTGTTGCATGTTGATTGTTGACCCTGTTGCGGTGTTGATTTTTGGGAATTTGTACTTAAGACTAATATATATATATATAGTAGGAGATGAAATAGAAAGACAGGCAGAAGAGAAGAGAAGAGAAGATGCATATCAATATATCATAATCGAGTCAGGAGTAGTTGAAATAAATAGTAGGAGTTTACATCGATAGTCATTCAAAATTGTCAAACATTAATTTTGATCACGTCAGCACACTTTGTCTTAAAATTCCTGACCCATGCATAATGCAAACTTTTAGGTGTGACAAATAAAATACACACTTTAGTTATTTCGATATATATCACAAATGTTGATTTATTCATTTTATATACAATTGAACAATCACACATTTTTACAGTTGTCTTTAATATTTTACAATCCTCATATATATGAACCCTCCAAAATACACATTTGCCTATTTTTAACTTTCAGACTCATTAACTCTGCACTTTTTCATATTTATTTTACTAATTAAATAGTTAAAAAATAATTATATGAAATTTAATTTTATTAGTACTAATTCAATATTAAAGAACCCCTATGTTAAGATTCATGCCGATTAGATCTGCACTAATATTAAATAACTCCTATGTTATAGGTAGGAGCCGGATTAACTCCGTTTAAAATCAAACGGTTGAGATTCATTAATTCAGAAGATTCTCTTTTGAGTTAATATAAAAGATACGCATTCCTGTATTACTAGTTGTGTAAGAATGACGCAATTAAGCTACTATTCAGGGTTCTTTTTGTAAGTTTAATAATTGAAACTTGTGACATGAGACTTTTAGTTAAAATTTTTGAGACATTTATGTTTTGGCACGAGAAATGAAATCCATACCGCTGAGGCACCGACTGCGTGGGGCACTAAAATTTTACAGCATATGGACTTAAATAAATATACCAATATAATTTAAGAGGAGATATTTTTAGTTGGTTTAGGGTAATCAAAGGAAGGTGCAAACGACGATAACACAATCTTTGAATTCAACTAATTATATTTGTATAATCATACATCTATGTAGAGTTTTAAAAGAAAATGTTTGTATCTAATATATGTTTTAATTTTAATTTATTTTGTAAAAGAGGAGGGCTCAATTGCCTTCATTTTTTTGTACTTTCATCATGTCTTCATTTTTTAAAACTTTATTTACTCAAAATTTAAAACTTAAGAGTCAAAATAAAACCATTGGATGTGATATATGCTATTTTCTTTATGTTCTCATAAAAAAAATATCACATTTCAATTTTGTTTTTATGTGGATTAATAAGTTGATAAAACAACGTTTAGAAATTATCCACATTAATATGTTTTTTTACAAGCTCTTGATGACAACCAAAACAAAATTGAAATGTCATGATTTTTTACATGTGAATAGTTAAAATGATGTATATCATATCTAATGGTTTTATTTTGACTTTAAAGTCTTAAATTGTGAATTTTTAAAAATAGAGATATGATGGAGGCACAAAAAATAGAGGCATCTAAAATCATAACAGTATTACCACAAGAGAGAACATCGATTGCGAACCATGAATGCGACCTTCTTACGTTACAAGGCTTCCAAAGGTTAGTTTTCATGCCGGTCCAGTTACAATTGAGAAAAAAAAAATGTCTTATAATAGTTAAGTCTTCTTATCTATTATAACATTTATAGACGTACGGTTCCCAATAATCACAAAGATCATTACGTTTATTTTCACTTTTTATTAATCATGGAAAATCAGAAGTCACTGTTGGATTAACGATTTTTAAAGTGGCTTAATAAATAGTAAAAAAATTCAGAAAAAAGGTAAAATTTGGTCTCCAAGCACTTTTCAATATAGAGATCACATCTAACAGTTCATATTGACTTTTTAAATTTTTAAATTTGAAATTTGAACTGGTAGCACTTCTGCCGCCGAAAGCATATTAGTCTCTCTCTCTCTATATATATAGAGAGAGACAGAGAGACAGAGAGAGATGGGCTATGATGCATTGCAATGCATGGAGGGATTTGTGCATTGGACCATAAATCTGAATTTCAAAATCCAAATGACCGATCCAAACCGTTCATCTTGTTCTCCATATTAATATGTGCTTGGATACCAAATTTTACATTTTTCTGAATTTTTTTACTATTTATTAAGTATTTTACAAAATTATTGATCCAATGGTGACTGCTGATTTTACTGTTTTGTAAAGTCACCGAATATGGGGAGATTAAAAGTTAAGAGTCCACTGAATATATAATTGCTCAAATAAATAATTAATCAATTTACTATCTGCATGTCATCATATATTATACTAAAATTATACTAAAATTAATATATATATATATATAGACAGGCTAATACGCTTTCGGTAGCACTTCGGCCGAAGTGCTGCCACCCCATTTTTGATTTTTCAAAATCCAAATGGTCGATCCGAACCGTTCATCTTATTCTCCATATTAATATCTGCTTGGAGACCAAATTTTACATTTTTTGGAATTTCTTTGCTATTTATTAAGCCACTTTGAAAATCGTTGATCCAACGGTGGCTTGCCAAACAGTAAAATCAGGGGTTCACCGTTAGATCAGCGATTTTCAAAGTGGCTTAATAAATAGAAAAAAAATTTCAAAAAATATAAAATTTGATCTCCAAGCAGATATTAATATAGAGAACAAGATGAACTGTTCGGATCGACCATTTGAATTTTGAAAAATCGAAAATGGGGTGGCAGCACTTCGATCGAAGTACTGCCGAAAGCGTATTAGCCTCTCTCTCTCTCTCTCTCTCTCTGTATATATATATATATATATATATATCTCTATTTAGCATTGCACTTCTGCTTATATATCTTCTCATTATTTTAAAGCCATTAACGTACTACGTCATTGAGAACCTGAAAAGTTGTATAAATTTGGCGCATGCATGATACAATAACTAATGGATGCTTTCCTCCAATTAAAAACAATAGTGGGCTGATATTTACAAACAACTTTAATTATTCTTTTACACAGTATTATTTAATATTTTAATTTAAGAACTACTCTATTCTCTATTCATATTTTTCAATAATTGCTTCGTTCTCATATTATTGTTGTCTTCCTCTAGTTCCTTCAATATTAACTTCAATACTTTAGCATAAATTGTTAATTTCTCATTTTCTCTTGCTTAGTTTTTGGAATTTGGGGCTATTGTTGTTGGGTTCGAATTCATGTTAACCAACTCATGCAAGCATTAAGATATGTTCGAATTTATGTTATTAAAACAATCAGTAAAATACACTA
The DNA here is from genome assembly GCA_033356055.1 of Carex pumila. NCBI lineage: Eukaryota > Viridiplantae > Streptophyta > Magnoliopsida > Poales > Cyperaceae > Carex > Carex pumila. Next base: position 105,667 of record JARJHM010000603.1, read on the forward strand.
ATTTATTTAAACAAAATATAATTTTACTTATTGAATGAAAATATTGTAACCGATGTGTTATTAAATGTGGTCACATTAAATTAAAATGTCCATGTTAAGCATTAAGATTTTTTTTTTAATAAATTATATAATATTTACATGAAATGCATAATACTTCACATGGATTTTTTAATTTAATGTGGCCGCATTTAATAACAAGCCGGTTACAATATTTCCATTCAATAAGTAAATTTCGTTTAAATAAATTAGTGTATTTACTAATTGTTTTAATAACATAAATTTGAACATATCTTAATGCTTGCATGAGTTGGTTAACATGAATTTGAACATAGTAAGAGGAAACTCATAAAAATTATTACATTTCTCTCTTCATGAAAGAAATTGTTTTGCAAGTATTTTTAGGTTCATAATTTTTACTGTCCAAAATTACAGCCATTTTTATTAATATCCCTACAAAAACAAAATTTTAAAAATGTCCCTGTCCCCAATTTTTTATCAAATCTGTCCTGACCGCCTGGACCTAGGGTGGCCCAAAATTCCCCATGGGGCGGCCCATAGCACAAGTGAGGCACTAGCCCCCAGGGCACCTCATGTGTGTGTGTGTGTGTGTTTTTTTTTTTTTATAGAGAAATCTTAGTATTTTGATTTGAATAATTTTGTGAAAAAAGTTTAGGGTATATGTATGTGTATGTGTATGTCAAAAAATAAAATATTATGTGTATGGCTACCGGAAGCACTTCGGCCGAGGTGCTTCCAGGGTTATATTTTTGTGTGTGATGATCAAACAACAAATCTAAACCGTTAGATGTTCAATCTATTATAAAATCTTCTTGGAGATCAAATTTTAAATTTTTTGTAATTTTTTTTACTATTTATATAAGTCTGCTTTTTTTTTTTTCTCCTTATAATTTTTATGAGGTCCTATACAGTATGCTACATGTCAAGTTTCAGGTTTACAGAATTCATGCAGGTCCTGCTACTATGTGCATTTTAGCCCCAGGTGCTTATCTGTCTTCCTTTTCAACAAATTTTCAAAAAGAACAAAAAAACGAGCTATTAACTAACTGTTTATTTAATCCTTTCCATCTAATATATCACAACACCATTAAGTTTATTCTGTTTGTTAATTTCCATATAACTTTACTCTGTTTTTCTTTAAAAAAAAAAAAAATTTGTTTCTTAGGAGAGGAATGTCTCTGTTCTTCATTTGAGGGGGGGACGCGTTATTTATCAGATGGAAGAAGTTAATTGAACCAAAATGATGAGAAGTACAGGGGATTGATGGCATCAATTAATATATATTTTAAGGGCCTTTTGAATGGAACTGCATAGTTTAAGGGCTATTTGTAGACTTTCCTCTAATAATTTCATCCCTTGCTAGTTTAACCAGTATCCATCTACAAGTATATATACATAGAGGAGCACAACAAACGCTAGCTTTGCTCCACAACCTATATATATATATATATATTAAACTTGGATGTGTTGGTCACCTAATCTTACCTATCTTACCAAATATTCTACACAAGCAGACAGTTTCTGTCTCGTTAGTTTCATGTACTTGTGCTCATCTATGAATTCGGTTCATTAGCTAGGTTTCCTAAATTTATTGCACAGACTTTCCTCTATGATCAATTCCGTTGCTGTTCTTATCTAATTAATTTATAGAAAAATGGGATATCGATGGAGGGTATGAACGGGAGAAGATATGGTCGAAGAAAATGTTATAGTAAGGCTAGGTAAGGAATGTGGTAAGTGGCACAAAATGTCAAGCAGTTGACAAATAGGAGATCGAGCTGATGATTGCCAAGGGCCCACAGAGGTCGACACTGGGCAGAACGCAGAATATAAACAATAAACTGATTAATTAACAAATTAATAATCAAGTCCCATACAAATCTATGTTTGTTTATTATAAATATTCACGAAATCAGACTCGCAAATTTAACCATGAATTTGTTCTCTAATTCTTATACAGAACAAACGAACTTAAGAAACAACATCAAATGTATACTTAAAAATGTTGAAACATATATGTTCTCTAATTCTTAGTATGACCCAACAATTGAAGCGTATGTATATTAGCAGTCAGTACCAATTTCTGTCCATTGGAATATCTGATTATATTAAGACGGCCCAATATCACCCTCGTTAAAAACAGCCGGAGCGGAAGATATATCATTTGAGTCCAATTCAGGCCCATTAAGGACCTGTAACTTAGAGAATAATACTCTGGGCTTTCTTACGAAATTAAATGTCTTAGTGAATAAACCATCCAAATAAATAAGTTTGAGATAAGACTGTGTTTTAGTGTGTTGTGCGGTCTGAATTGTTGATTTATCTAAAGATCGATAGAATACTACCCTTATGTCACGTCTCAAGGTTTACATCTCGAACATTAAATGTCTCCTATTTTTCGGTTGCCCCGATCACTTATTAGAAAGCAATTTTTTTTTTCAAAATAAAATGAAGCCCTACATCAAATTTCTTCGTTAAATTTAACAATTTTTGTTTTTGTAGTTTCTTTTTTTTCTGGAAATTAAGAAGTACAAGGAAAAGTAATCGAAATAGATAAAAGATCGAGACAGAAATGGGCATTTAAATTCACGGTGGTGAATAAGTATGCTAAGCAAGCATTACCATAAAGGTACTATTTCAATTGATTCTGAGGTATATTTGTCTGTATAATGTTAATTGGAGACAGAAGTATCAACACACGGAATTCGCATCCTATGAGAATGAGATATCTCAAACTTTTGAGCTTTTTTTTTTTTTTTTTTTTTTGTGAAAATCTCAACCATTCAAATATGTTCTACACGAATCTCAAAGCACAAATAATACTGCCCCCTGTGTGATCCGCCTATCCAGAATAGTCACCGTACATGCCGGTCACACAAAAAGTTGAGATATCTCAGAGGATAAGCACTCCAACACACCTGCATCAACAAGTATAGAACATAAGCTTTAGTAATCTGAAAACATGTGTATCTTTTTCTCAAAAGCAGGGAGGTTCATATGTCAAATCTTTTTATATATTTTTTTAAAATCAGGCATTTCAAAGATTGTCAAATTATTTTAGGATTATATAATTTATATTTGCTAAAATATATATACCTTTCACGTACATTATATAAGCATTCAGTCACCTTATCATACCATGTAACCATGGTACCAGATTTTTAATTAGTTACTTGCCATTCTTACGTGAATTCTGGACTAAATTCATTTGGTACTGGTCACCTATTCTGGTAACAGATTTGTACTGCTGCTGGTATCAAAAGGGGTAACAGAATGGATGAGTGTTAGAAACACGGGCAAATCTGTCTAGGAAATGAATTCTGAAGTTCGGACCCCTACTTATATTTCTATATGCGAATGAAGCACATGTCAAGTCTCACAATGACTTGTGATTAATCTTGTTTTGGCTTTTGCTTGGAATTGGCTTGTCTGTGGTTTTTTTACTTTCATATACAAGCTTTTGCAGAATGATCATTTTCTTTGGTAAAAATTATCAAATCAGAAATGGAAGTAATTCATTGTAATAAAATTATGATTGGAATGTCTATGCACTTAATGAGACCTACTTAATAACTATATTTATATAATGCATATTATTTTTGTTGTCACTAGCACACTAAACAATGATGACAACTTTGCTTCTGTGTTAGACATTATTTAGACCTCTAAAAAACATATAACTATTATTTGTTTTTTCTCTGATTTTAAAATAGAAAAGAAAATTCTGCTAGCTATCTATTTATTTTTTTTTTTTGAGAGAACTGGCCATCACTACTAGAATCTGGGTTTATTGCATGGATAAAAATATTTGTTGCATGGGTAAGTAGTGTCCATGCAACAAATGATTTGTTGCATGGATACTCTGACTTGTTGCATGGGCTTACCCATGCAACAACCCTCCCAAAAATGTCAGTTGCATGGATAATCCATGCAACAAGTTGAAAATTGAGTAGTTGCAACGGGGGTTATTGCAACGGTATTTTTTTGGGCTTGTTGCATGGAAAATCGTTGCAACTGACAATTTTGGAGTTGTTGCATGGATAATCCATGCAACAAGTCGAAAATTGAGTAGTTGCAACGGGGTTGTTGCAACGGTAAGCCGATTCAACAAGTCAGAATTCTAGTAGTGCATGCCACTGATTTCCATTAGAATGAAAACCAAACCAAAGTATTACAAAGTCTGACTGGTATCACCAATTTGGTACGTACTAATGACAAACCATAACCTAGTATTAAGAAAATTCCGACAAAAACTAACATACAACATCTAAGATTAACAACAGGTCATATAGCAATCTAATTTTAAATCTTCAATTACAAATATGTAGCTAGATGCATCCATTCACTGTAAATATTAATTATAAACATATACAATTGTAGCAAGATGTTGGAACCTTATTGTTACACATAAACAATTCAATTCTATATGCCACTATTGATCTACCTATGCCAAAATGACCATTATGTAAAATTCATCAATTCTTAGGGAGCAGACGCAATACCTGACTCCATTAGCGTATTTATGCAAAGCTTTTCTCAAAAGCGGTTGATGAACTTGTAAGACAACGGCAAGAAAAACTTCGTGCCGATGTAGAGGTTGAAGCGTCGGCGGCCTCCTTAGTGGTAGGATAAAGCCTTCCAAAGCTACAAGACTGCCCTTGTGAGATCGTGTTCACAATTCCTTAATGATCTCACCTCTCTATTATTTAATGGGGAGAAGTAGAGAATACTATAAAATTGACTAGATAACGGCTAGAAAATTCTACAACTTTTCGTATATTCTTGTGCTTTGGGGACCAACCTATTTATAGAGATGTAGAGTCGACATATTACCAAACCCTAACCCTAAACAGATTTTCTGGCCTTATGCCAACTTAAAAAAGGTATTTTGTGCTATTGCATCACAAACCGTGCAGTCACATCAAAATCCGTGCAGCTGCTGAAAAATCTGTTTCCTTAATTGCAAATCTCAGAATCAGTCCATCAATGATTTGATTTTTGCCTAAATTGTTCTACAACTTGTGGACCACATCCTAATGAATATATTGATTGTCTGCTTCCTTATTTAATCACTTTAATTGACAACCATATATGACAGTAAATAATGCATAATTAGATTACATATATGCTCAATGTTGGCATTAAATCCAACGAGGTTGGCAATAAATCCAACACAAGATGCATCCATTCTGAGAAATATGAAGTGAGATAATTACGTGCCAGCCTATATTATCACTATTATGTATTAACTTTGCAGGTTTTGTATCTAAACCACCAAGGATTTATTGAAATTGTATAAAAATTTTGCTCGAATGATCAACTTATTTTAGTTTCCCTAGTTTTATGCACGTCATACAATAGAAACAGAATTTTTTTCATAAACCATAATTAATAAAACGTTTTTTAGGGAACCAATATGATTGATTTTTTTTTTTCAAAAACCATAAGGACCGTGGGGTTCCCACGGTCTCAAATTTTTTTTTTTTTTTTCAGACCGTGGAGTTCCCACGGTCTCAATTTTTATTTATTTATAAAACAGAATTTTTTTTAATTTTTTGTATTAAAATATTAGAAATGTTGAATATATTTCTTTGAAAATAGATGAAATACAATATAATTTAATTTATTAGAAATACTGCAATAAATAACCCGGATCAATATTTTTTAGGTCGGGTTTTTCGCGGCTGTAAGAAAAATTAATATATTTATTTATGTGTTATTAGAAAAAAATAAAAATGCTTAGATTCTGAGTTATTGATCCCGGTTCAAAAGTCACTTCTAGGTAATCCAGAAAATATTGTGATCCTTCTAGGACATTTAATTTACAAAAAGTTATATCTATTTTGAGAATTCTTTTTGAATAACAATCATTAAATAACTTAAAAGTTATTATTTTTTTTCAATTGGCACATAATTGCTATCGGTCAAGATTCACTTGACTCGGTCTCACTTGGCTTGACTCGGCTGAGTCAAGCACTGTTCATCCGATTTTTGCTGAGAAACTCGCATACGCGCAAGACTCAGATAAAACTCGGCCCGATCCTGTCCGATTCCGAGTCGACTCGGCCGAGTTGACTCAGAATCGGCCGATTTTTCAAACCATGAGTGAAGACACAATTATACTATTTCATATCTACATGGGATTCTCAGCTGAGTTTCAAACTTGTGACCTTCAACACGTAGATGAATTCTCTTTAGCTACTAGCTAGATTTAAAGGCTAGTTCTCAAGAAGTAGATATTATATTGTTATTGTGTTAAGTTGCTGTTATATGTCTTGTTAATTAACTTTGTAGAACTGTCCCAAATAGTTAAAATTTTTGAGTGATATTCACTAATTAATTTGCTGAGCTTTATCAGTAAGCAAAAAAACCATGGTAATTAGTAAAGTGTGAGAAGTTTGTCTACCCCCACTAATTGACACTGCGTTTTGGTTTGGCTTAATGGAAATCAAAGGAGGCCATAAATTGGAAATTAGGGTTTGAGTTGTAAAATTACAAAACTGCAGAGGCAATATTTAGAAGAGAACTCAACTCACCTTCACTTCTGTAGTTGAAATTTCAGAAGTCACCTTCACTTCTTGTCGATCCGTTGCTATGGTTATATAATTAATAGAGAAAAGGGAAGGTGGGTATGAATGGAAGGAGATGATCAAAGATATGTTATAGGAAGGTAAGGAGTAAGGAGTGATGTAAGTGCCACGAAATGTCAAACAAAAATAGAATACAGTATCCAGTTGACAAATAGGAGAGCTGATGATAGCCAAGGGCCCACAGAGGGCGACATTATGTACCAATATTTATTTTTTGGGTTATTTTTGTACGAATTGAGATAACTCATTTGACCAAGAATTTTAAGTATCAGAAAAAAGATCTAGTCCCCCTACCTAAATTTTATTTTTTTTTGATAAAAGGCTTTTCGCCCGTTTCATTCAAGAAACCGTTCAATTATTACATCCATATTCCAGAATACTTGAAAACATAACTACTGGCATAAAATTTTTTGCATAAGTATGCAGAAGTCAGTAACATAAAACTGAGTTCCAGAATACCTAATCTCTCATAAAATAACTACAAATTTCTTCAAGCCAGAGATTCCATGGAGTTATATTCTTCTCCTGGTGGGGGCATTTGATACACCACTATCTGTAGTCCACTTTCTGCATGGTCAATGGCATTCGGATCCCAGACCTGCAGGGGGATTGATTCAGTATCCACAGGCATCCAATCAGCAATGATGATGTCTCTAATTGGTTTCTTGATCACCCCTGTCCAATAAGTAATAAGAGAAACAATGAGTAAAATAATTGTACGAAAAGTCTTATGACTAGAATTTTGAAAGCAAGATTCATTGCGTAGTTTCCATATTGTCCAACAAACAGCACTGAACATAATCAAAAAAGCTGTTTTAGATTTTCCTGTCAGAGAACCTGCAAATGAGATAATATCTTGTATAGTATTCCAGTGAGTAAAATGATGTATGCTATTTCCCATCCAAAACCAAATCTGGTGTGCAAGAGGACATGTAAGAAATAAATGATTAGTTGTTTCAGTCTGGTGACAGAACTGGCATTTTGGATCTCCTATCCAACCTCTTCTACTCAGGTTTTGTTTGGTAAGGATTTTATTTCTGGCTACCAACCACATGAATATCTTGATTTTGTAAGGGATAGGTAATTGCCACCATAACATAGGGTTAGGGAGGCAAACCCCTCTAAAATTCAGAATCTTGTACAGGGATTTAACTGTAAAAAGACCATGAGGTTCCCATTTCCAAGCTATGGCATCATGTAAATGGGTAAAGGAGATGTTACTAAGTGAGTGTAATATAGTAAGCCATTCATCTAATGAAAATTGATCAAATTGTCTCCTGAATTGGACAGCAGCCCCCTGTTAATGAATCACCTCTTTCAAGGAGATCTGTTTGGTAGAGCACATTTCATATAGTGTGGGAAACTGATATGCTAATGGAAGGTGATTATTCCAAGTATCTAACCAAAATTTAAGGGGAGAATTGATCCCTGGTGTATTAATGACACTACATTTACCTAAATTATCTAATTCCATGATGGCTTTCTAGAACGGGGAATATGGAACATTGTATTTGTTGGGTTTTGACGGTTCAAACCCATTGATTAAGTATGTTGGGGTTTTGACAGTTCAAACCCATTTATTTGCTTAAGGTGCGGAAAGAGTAAAACAAAATTTTACATCTAACTTAAGCTCAGGATTAGACGGGGTATGTCAGGAAACTTTCCAAGGCGGTCCACCTTCAGTATTCCTTTGGCATCAAAACCCAATTTAATCCTTTTACAGATCTACTCCATGATTGATTTCTAAAACTTTAATCTACTTACCAATTAAATAGATTAATATAACATATTTATACCTTGTTTCCAAATCACAGTTGGAATGCAGACCGAGCGTGTAGAGCTACATCACGGAAGGAATCGACTCGTCTCGGAGCATCAGACGTCTGATGCCTCTATCGGTTATCCACCAGGACTAACCAGAGAGCGGTTTATTTCTTTTGCCAGAAATACCGTAAACCGCGGAATTATGCAAAAACACTATTCACGGGGAAAAGACGAAAACCCGTAAACACGAATTTTCGGTTACTCAGTTTCATCAAATGAGCAAAACTGACATACCGCGAAATTCGGTAAAACACTATTCATCGATCCCGTAAATATACTCTACAACAATCCGCAAGATTATATGTCAACTACGTATAACTTTCTTTTCTCAACCGAAACACTATTTGGGAGAGAAACCGAGAAAGAGAGAAAATACCGATTTGATTCTGCACGAAACGATACAAGTGAATTAGTGGTTTTTCTCTCTACATGCACCGCTCTATTTATAGGCTTTTGAGGAGGTTCGCAAAAGACCGAAATACCCCTCAACATATGCCTATTTACAAGATATGCCATTGAATGGATAAGGATGACATGTGGATAAGATCGATGACGTGTCATCTGGATAGGATCGATGACACGTCATGCGGATAAGCACGAATCTGAAAAGACCCGAATGTCCTCGGCCCGAACACAAATAATGTTCATATAATTATTCTGAACAATTATATATATTTTTTCTGCGGTTGTTTGTTTCGGTATCGATGACGTGTCATCTGGATATGATCGATGACATGTCATGCGGATAAGGACGAATCTGAAAAGACCCGAATGCCCTCGGCCCGAACACAAATAATATTCGTATAATTATTCTGAACAATTATATATATATTTTTCTTGCGGTTTATTGTTTCGGTAATTTATACAACGTGTCCTGCACATTTATAAATTAACCGGTTAACTTTTATACAACGTGTCACACACGTTTATAAATTAACCAATGTTTTTGCTTGTTATTTTTACATAACATTTATAATTTAATTATAACACGTATAATTAATTATAACCATCTTACTATTGATCATAACCAATTTATAATCAATCACAATAAGATTCTCCGATTAACTCCTATTTGGTGTGACCCAATAGGATCTGTGTTATGTTGGTAAATAGAGTTAAAAACTGTTTTAACTTCTATAATCATGAGCGGCATTTGGCAACACATCATGACCATCCAATTACACAGATGATGCTGTATTGCACAATATCACGATCCAGTAAACAATTTACTTGTGTCTGTTCTTCTGTCTCATAGCTATCAGATTAGTTTCAAGGTAGATGTGTGTCATCCTTGCTAACTGAATCTTTTCTTGATCTTGAGCAGATTATCAAATATAATTACTCTTGTAATTATACTGCTAGCAGATAATCTTACTCTATCAAGGGGCCCAGTGATGCTATAGCTCGTATAAAATACGAGGGACAAATAGTATTCTTGGTAAACTATCACTTCCTCAGCTAAGCTATACATATGGAAAAGCTATCGTTATGACTGCTTTTTACGGACAGCGTTAGATAACAATCACACATACATATTTTTCAGTGGGAACGATAAATACCTCATACTGTAGAACCTGACACTGAATGAAAACATTAATCACACAAACACAATTCTATTTAATGTTTCATTCGGGGTCTGTTAAATACCATGTTCCTAGAACATGTATCTATGTGATTAAAATGACATCTCGTGTCAGGTGGTTTGTAAAACTTAACCATCTTTTAATCCACATACTAACCTTATCGCGGTAATTAGTGTTCCTGCTAATTACCTTGGTCAGTGACTTTTTAAGAGTATATATCATCTATATTATGGAGTTTCACAATTTCAGTCATGAACTCGAAATGATCCATAAATGCAATAATACTCAAGGCAACAAAATGATATTAATCATCCAATTCATGAACAAAGCTTTATGATAAATTATCGTATTATTGACTTCTAGATTATTACACTAACAGTATTCAAAGTAATACTTGGCCTAAATGAGATGCTTCCAAAGACTGGTATATTCGTGGTTGTGATATTTCCACCACCATTTTAGTAGCAAAGCAATATTCATTTGGGAGAGATTGAGAATACCTAATCCCCCTACCTCTTTGGCAAAACAAGCCACTTGCCAATTGACTAAGGCATATTTTTTTCCTTTGTTTGACAGTACCTTGCCATAAAAAGTGACATCGTATACTATCCACCTGTTTGATCACAGAGACTGGTATCTTAAACATAGATAAAGTATAAAGGGGCATTGAAGACAATACTGAATTGATCAAAGTTAACCTACCACCTATGGAAAGCAACTGACCTTGCCAATTGTGCAATTTTTGTTCAAATTTTGAAATAAGAAAATCCCAATCCTTTTTAGATAGCCTATTTTAATGTAGAGGGAGACCTAAGTACTTAATTGGAAAGTGTCCAGTATTACACCTAAATATCTGAGCTAATTGTACACCTAAATTGCAATGGAGTGTGAACATTTCAGTTTTTTGAAGATTCATTTTGATGCCTGATACAGCTTCAAAAGCCATCATGGCCCACCATGCTACTTCTATGTTATGGGGGTCAGCTTCAAGGAATAGAATCGTATCATCGGCGTAATAACAGTTAGTAATAGAAAATCCATCTAAACAAGAAGGTCCTAATCCTTTGATAATGTGAGCTTGTCTACCCTTGGTAAATATATGACTGAGGGAATCAGCAGCCAAAATAAAGAGAAATGGAGAGAGGGGATCACCTTGGCGAACCCCTCTTTTGCAATAAAAGTAAGGAGTAAGTTCCCCATTCACTGTTATACATGATTGAGAGCTTTGTAGCCACAATGTTATCCATTGTATCCAAGTGGGATGAAACCCTCTAAAGGTGAGGACTTCAATGAGATACTCCCAATGAATTTTATCGTAAGCTTTCTCAAAATCAACCTTAATTATGGCACTAGGGTGATGTTGAGTATGACTAAAGTGGATAAGTTCTTGACTGATGAGAACATTATCCAAAATATATCTACCTTTAAGGAATGCAGCTTGACTACTATCGATGAGTCTATTCATTATTGTCTCTAATCTATTAGTTAATAGTTTGGAAAGGATTTTGAAACTGCAGTTAACCAGACTAATTGGTCGAAACTTGTGAATAAGTTGTGCATTTTGTTCCTTAGGTATCAAACAGATAATGGATTTATTGAGCTGATCTAACTCTAAGGTGTTTTGATGGAAACTGTTACAGAGCAGAACGATATCTGATTGAATTAGGGTCTAGAATTTTTGGTAGAACAAAAAAGAGAAACCATCTGGTCCAAGTGCTCCAGAAGATTCTGAGTCAAAAATAGCCATCCTAATTTCTTCTACTGTAAAAGGGGATATCAGGAGTGTATTTTCTTGAGCAGTGACTTGGTGTTGGGAAGACCAGAATTGGTTATTCAATGTTCCAAACTTCAGACCTGCTTCGCCCAAAATGGATTTAAAATATTGAACTATGTGTTTTTTGATCTCCTTAATATTGGAAGTAGTGTGGCCATCTATCACTAAGGAATTGATTCTATTAGATTTTTTCCTATGGGTAGCTACAGTGTGAAAGAATTTGGTATTACCATCGCCTTCTTCCAACCATTTTTGTTTTGCCCTCATTGCCCAGTATTGTTCTTCCTCTTTATAGAGTAGGTCTAAATGTTCCTTACATGTAACCCACTCTGAATATTCTTCAGAGGTGAATGCTCGATCATCCTGGATAATTTCTGGTTCATGTAATTTAGCTAACAGTTGTATTCTAGTTTTTTTTCCTATGTCCATAAAAATTCTTGGCCCATCCAGAAATTTTGCGTTACATTAACTTGAGTTTTTGTTGCCAACTATAAGCCAAATTAGAAGTATCTAGAGGGTATTCTAACCACCACCTAGTAACTAAAGTAATGAATTCCTCTTGTTCAAACCAAGAGGGATCAATTCTAAAGGTGTATGGGAGTTTGAGAGGAGAGGAAGAAGTATGTAAGATAAGATGACAATGGTCAGACCCAAAACTACTGCTATCTTTGATGCTACTGGAGGGGTACTGCTGATCCCATGGCAATGTGGTAAATATCCTATCTGGTAAGGCAAATTGCTCTCCTCTTCACCAAGTATATTTTCTATTATCTAACTTCATTTCTATCAAGTTATGCCTATTGATGAAGGTATTAAATTGTTTGCTAATGCTAATATCAAAATTGGTACCGGACTTTTCATTTTTATTCCTAATCACATTGAAATCCCCACAGAGGAGCCACATAGGTATGTGAGGCTGTCTAACTAGGTCTAATTCCTCCCATAAGAGTTTCTTTAGGGATCTAATGACAGGTCCATAAACTATGGTAATTTGCCAAATTTGAGAATCTATTTTATTTTCTATGTGAACATCTAAGCAGAATTGATGTGCTTTCCAGTTAAGAACTCGGATCTTGTTACTATCCCCACCAAATAAAATGCCCCCCGACCTCCCTTGAGCAGGAGTCCAATGCCAAATATCAATTCTAGAAGATAATTTCCTAAGTTGTTTGATAGAGAAATCTTCTATTTTGGTTTCCTGAATCATAACTACATCTATTTTTTCAGTGACTAACAGATCATTGAGAATCTGTTTTTTCTTAGAGGAATTCATTCCCATAATATTCCAATTCAATAGTTGTAAATTCATGAGGAAACTACATTAACACTATTAACAAGACCATTATTGCTATCTATCTTATCTACTAGCACTAGCTGATCTGAAGAAATAGATTTAGTTCTATTGAGGAGATCTTGAATCACAGTTTCAAATTGATCCCTCTCCATTTGTTGAATGGCTGGTATAATAATATCTCTATCTGTTGCACTATGGCCTAGTTGGATATGGTAGACTTTGAATAATTCTACTACCTGGTCCTTAGTTAATCTTCTAAATGGGAAACTACTTACTAAAGAATTACAATTGTTACCTGAGGAGCTGCCCTCCCCTTTTGCTCTAGCTCTTTTTTTAGCCTTGGTCATCACTGATGTTGGATCACCTTTGGCATGAATACGCAAGCTTTTCCGTGGCAGCAGGAAATTTCTGTTGTTGGGCTCCTGAGCAACAGCAGGAGTGGAAATGTGGTGGTCAGTATCTGAGATAACAATAGGCTTGGCTGGGCTAGCTCCTGTTGGGCTAGGAGGGTGAGGTGGTATGAGCCATTTCGGGCTGAGGCTTCTTAGCCCCTTTCTACTACTAGTTGGTCCAAAATGTTTTCTTTCATAACACCCCATGTCTGTATCCTCCTCTTCACTACTGGACCTGTTGCTGACACTTCTGTCCTTAACAGGAGTGCCACCCACACTTTTACTTCTATACTGGTGGAGGCCTGGTTTTTTCACTGTCTGTTTGTACCTGGAGCCTGGAGTTCTAGGACTTCCCACAAGCAAAGGAGACCTGCCTACACTTCTACTCCTCCAGGTAAGCCGAGCTGCTCGCTGCATTAATGGTTCATCACTGTCTTGGGGTGTAGGTTGGGGAGTAGGTCCCTGCCGGGTCCCTTGGGCCTGTGTAGTGCCAGTGTCATGGTATTTGCTACCTTGCTGTCCCCCCCCCCCCCCCCATAGTACTTAATGAAATGGGCCCTCAATCCCTCATCCTCATCAGAAGTGTCACTATCTTGAAAGCCCATCTCTATCTCAGAATTACAGTGTGGTTCAGAGTTCACTGTTTTACCTTTGTCTTTAGCTTGGAGACCCGAGCCATCCCCTTGCATTTCTGAAGAGGAGCTGTCAGCCTTTGGGAGAGGTTTAGGAGGTGGTTTTGGGATGGTATCTTTTGTTGTCGGTCCCCTTTTGGCCCCCCCGTTTCTAGTCTTACGAGGGTCTGTTAGCTCGGTTTCCACTTCAAACACCACATCAAAACCAGATACATAGCCAGTGGGGTCTCGACTCTTCATCCAATGCTTGGTGGGAAGTAATTCTCTATCACAAATACCTATTCTAACTCGCACAAACTTCCAGTTGCATTTTTGACCTGCCCCCGGGTCCATTTCTAGCAATACAGCTCCTAATAGGTTAAGCATTTTATCTATCTCATGTCATTGCCAGAGCAGATGAGGGCAGCCATGAATTTTAACCTAGAGAGAAGTAAGCTTTTTACCTTCGCTAAATTTTGGTTCCCAAGCTATCACAGGGAACTTAACCCTGTCCAATCGGAGTAATCCACGCCTTGTCATGGATTGTTGCCACTCTAGAGTTGGCGCTTGCACCAGGTACTTATTTTCATCAAAGATCGTCACTCTCCAAGATAGATTGGAGAAACTCCGCATAATCGCGCTTTCCACTCGATCGACCCCCCAGTTGGCCACATCAGAGAGTATGAAGCTTTTCTAAAAGTCGTGAAACATCTTCTCAGAATCAGGTGTAGGGGTGAAAAGCAGGATCGGATTGTGGAGACCCGCCATTGTTGTGGAAGGAACTAGAGTTAGGGAAGGAGAAGGTTTAGATGGAGGGAGATGAGGGTCAATGTGATGCGATGGTTCAGATCTCCCTAGGTTGCAACTGTTGGACTGGTGGCCAAATCCATTGCACACTAGACAAAGCCGAGCATTCCGACATTTAACTGCAATATGCCCTCGAGCTCCGCATTTGAAACAGACTGGATTTGCTGTAGTCGATCGAGAGCGCATTTCCTCAAATCGTCGATGAATCACTGTAGCGCGAGATTCAATTGAACGATGCAGTAAGGGAGGAGGTTTCAGCGGATCCGGAGGTGGATCAGGTGGTTGCAGGACCACTTGTTTGAATGTTTTCTCCCAAGGAAGCTCTGACGCCATTGTTGAGCCTGGAACACTTGGGCTGGGAAGCCCAATCGCTAAATCGCGAAAGGCCGAGCGGAGATGAGCTAGGTTGTGAGAGGCAGCGCACGAGATCTGTTGCGATTTCATGCTGATTTCTAAATTTTTTATCTATTTTTTGTTTTTGTTTTTTCTTATTTTCTTGAATCGCTCAAAATCGCCTGCTCAATCGCCTATTTTTTTAAGCTCCTCCGCTCTTTCTCTCTCTGTTTTTTCCTTCTCAATCCCCCTACAAGAAAAGACGCTAATTAAAAAACATATTTCTGCTCTTAGAAATGCCCACTACAGATCGTTGGCACATGGATTGCCACATTTAAAATATAAATTCCCAATGGGATTGCCACGTATACATAGGAGAGACCTTTAAAACCACATATCAACACACGTGTACAAGTCGGTTGAAAGTACGGCCTTGATCAAACATAGTGTTCGGATAGGGTTGGAGAGATCATGTTTACCATATACATAGGAGAGACTGTATTCCAGCAGTTTTTCGGATTTTCCGTTACATTTCATCAATATTGCCGAAAATCTTAAGCTCTGTAGACTCTAGTCTGTTCAAGTTTCTGTTTTTAATAAATTGTTTTTTGTGTAGCAAGTACAAATTAATGCTATAGGGACCACTGTCGACTGCAATACATATATTTCCATGTCATTTAATTGATTCAGTTTGAAATTCTTATAAACATTGTCAATTTCATATTTTCTTTTAATCGCTTCAAGGTTGATTGTAGAATACCGTGTCCAAAGAACCATGACCTGGTAATCTGGCGAAAACTTGCCACAACGCTATAGTCTGCTTCGCTTGTAATCGGCTTGGCCATTGGTCACACCACTGTAGTGCTATCACTATGCTACCTTCTTCTTCTCGTCCGCCTCTCACTCCTGAGATGAAAGCTCAAGGCAATGCGCTTCCTGTTATGCGCTTTTCTTGTACTCAAGCGATTCGTGAGCATGATGCGTTCTTAAGGCAAGGAATTGTAATCAAAGATGTTTATCATAAAGGCTCCGAATTTATCAGTTCTAGACTATCCTCTCTATTTCCGGTCAAGGATTTTTAGTGGAAAGCAATTCCTTTGACTGAGGATTGCTTCTTCTTAAACCCACCTGATTCGACTTGGCGACAGATCGCCATTGCTGAAAGTCGGGTTTTACTAGGGGATATTGTGTTCCCTTTGGAGGCTTTTGATCCTGTAAAGTATGATGGAGGTTGGGATCCTTTCACTTGCTGGGTTAAGATCTATGGTTTGCCATCTTCTCTACTACATGACTCAGAGTTTGAAAGATTGATCAGTGAAATTGGGGGCTTTGTCCTTCAAGTAGATCCCTTGACACACAATAGAGATAATATGAATTATTTACGTCTGAAAATTGGTGTTTCCGACAGATCAGATATTCCACCATGTCGGGAGCTTTATTTCACTGGTCCAGATAGCATCACTCGCTACTATTGGGTCCAATTTGTTGTTGAAGGCGATGGATGGCCATTGTCAGTGCCTCATCGTCGTTTTTGGAAAGCAAGACAAGTTCCTCCACCATTGCCTCCCTCAGCCCCTCCTTCACTACCCCCCTCTAACCCACCTATACCACCCTTAGCCCCTCCACCACCTCCTCTGCTGCCCCCAGTTGTCTCTCTATCCCTTCTGCCACTACCTCCCTCTAACCCACCTATACCACCCTTAGCCCCTCCACCACCTCCTCTAGTGCCCCCTGCTGTCTCTAAGCCGCCTGAGCCACCCTTGCACACGCTCCCCATCTTGCCACCTATGATTACCACTTCTTCTTTAACGAAGGGGGTTTCCAACAGATTTGCCCCTTTAACCTCTCTAGCTGATACTGGCTTTAACCCACTTGAGCCCACTTCTTATGTCCTGGACCATGACCCATGGGATTCAGCAATGGAATTACCGCCTCCCCCCCTCTTCCGATGGATTCTAAAGAACCCAGGGGGGTTGCTCTCCGCAATGAAAATGAGAAGAAGAGGAAGGGGGAAACACCATGCCTTACCTTCTCAAGAAGAGCCTAGAAACAGTCTTCGAGTGAAGTTGAATCAATTAGCTGGTGCTAAAGAGGTTGCTGTTGATGGGGAGTCTAAATCTTCAAATAAATCTGCCAAGGCAACTACAGGTACTCAATTCTTGATAGAACAATTTCCATATGATTCTTTGTCTAATTTGGATTTGGTTAAGTTATATGACATTAGTGGTTTCAAATTAGGAGATACCTTAGATGATAGTATACAAATAGTTAAGTCTTTACGATCTTTATCAAAACCTAGATTTGTGACTGTGCTATCTGAATGTCATCAGCAAGGTCAAATCCCTGCTTCTTTAGTTTTCCAAGAATTAAATAAGTGTAGTGTTGTCGGTATTAATGATATTCCAGAATCCAATCAAATAGGGGCTTTAAATAATTCTGATGGTTAAGTTTCTTAATTGGAATGCCAGGGGTCTGGGCTTTTCTGTTAAAAGACGATATCTATGTGATCTAATTAAGGATAATAATATTGACTTGGTAAGTATTCAGGAAACAAAAAAAGAAACTTTTACTGCACGATCTTTACGATCACTTAGTAGTAGTGTTACACAATGGTTGTTTAAACCATCAGTTGGTGCCTCAGGAGGTTTGCTTCTGGGATATAATGATTCTCTTTTCACTTTGATTGCCTCGTATATTAAGGATTTCTCTATTACTATTCATGTCAAAAATAAGATAGATAACTTTGAATGGTGTTTTACAACTGTGTATGGGCCCTTGACTATTGAATCCAGAAGACTTTTTCTTCTAGAATTAAATGATATAAGCTCTTTAGGGATCCATGCTTGGGTAACTTTAGGTGATTTTAATATGATTAGAAGAAGATCGGAAAGATCTGGCAATAGTTATAATCATGTAATTAGTAATAGATTTAATTCTTTCATTAGGACTAATGAATTAATGGAAATCTCTTTATCTGACAGAAAATTTACATGGGCTAGGTCAACTAATTTTGCCTCCCTTGCACTTTTAGATAGATGTTTTTGCACTAATTCTTGGAACCTACATTATAATTTTTCTAAACTAACATCTCTCCCAAGGGTCTACTTAGATCATACTCTAATTTTAGACACTCAGGCAATTATTATTCCTCGTACAAAAACAATTAGATTTGATAAGTCCTGGCTTGCTCATGATGGTTTTTATGAGTTAGTTGTAACTTGGTGGAGTGAAACTCCCTTGACATCTGATCTTGGACTAAGTTGGAAAAAGAAAATGCAAATATTTAGGCAAAAACTTAGAGGTTGGAATTCTAATGTGAGGGGTGAAAAGAAAAGAGTCAAAGCTAATTTATTAGCTAAATTACGATTTTTTGAGCATCAAATGGAAGATGATTGTCTTTCTGATCATGATTTAGATGAATGGAACACTTGTCAGTTAGATTTACATAAATTATATTTAGAAGAGGAACAATATTGGTAACAAAGAGCCAACTTGAAATGGTTTTTAGAGGGTGACCTCAATACTAAATTTTTCCATGTTATAGCCTCAAGTAGGAAAAAAAAGAATACCATTAGTAGTCTAGAAATTAACGGAACCATGTGCTTTGATCAATCTATTATTCTACGTCACATCACTGAATTTTATAAAAGTCTTATGGGAACCTCTGTACCCCGAATTTTATCGTTGCAAGACAATCTATGGTTACCTTATGAAAATTTAACATCTGACCAATGTCTCTCTTTACAAGCTCCATTTACTTTAGAGGAAATTAAAACAGTTGTTTTTTCTTGTAATCCTTCTAAGGCTCCTGGGCCTGATGGTATATCTTTTCAATTTTATCAATCTTTTTGGGATGTTGTTAAGGATGATTTACTAAAGATATTTACAGCTTTCTACAATCATACTTTAGATGTTTCTAAATTTAATCTTGCATCCATTTGCTTGATTCCTAAAAAAGATGATGCCATTACTGTGAAGAATTTTAGACCTATTAGTCTCATTAATTGTAGTTATAAAATAATTACAAAGCTTTTGGCTAATAGATTAGCAGGGGTTATGAATATTTTAATTGACTCCTCTCAGACTGCATATATAAAAGATAGATTAATTTTAGATAATGTAGTATGTGCACATGAGGTTCTTCATCAGGTTAAAATTACAAAACAAAAAGGTGTTCTATTTAAGCTTGACTTTGAAAAGGCTTTTGATCATGTTGATTGGAATTTTTTATTAGAAATTTTACATGCTAGAGGGTTTGGCCATAAATTTATTACTTGGATTAAATTGACACTTGAAGGTAGTCGGACTTGTGTAAATCTTAATGGTAATTTAGGACCTTACTTTTCATGTAAAAGAGGAGTATGACAGGGGGATCCTCTCTCACCTTTTCTTTTCATTTTGGTTACTGATGCTCTTAATAAGATTTTACAAAGAGCCAACAGGGGTGGATATGTAGATGGTTTAGGTAACTTTAGAAATGATACCCTTCTTTTCCTTAAAGCTGAAAAGGAGGTTCTTATACATATCAAATGGCTATTAGTAGCCTTTGAGAATGCCTCTGGTTTGAAAATAAATTATGACAAGAATGAAATGTATCCTCTCAACTTGTCGGATTCGGAAGGCTATACATTAGCTTCTGTCTTAGGATGTAAGGTAGCTAAATTACCTTTAACTTACTTAGGAGTTCCTATAAATAATAAATCTCTTAATGATATTGATTGGCAAATTTTGATAGATAAGATTGAAAAGAGATTACAAAGTTGGAAAGGTTCTCTACTTTCTTTAGGAGGTAGAGTAACTCTTTTGAATGCTGCACTCTCTGCGATTCCTTTATATTGGATGTCATATATAGACTTCCAGTGAAAATTAGACATAAGATTGATGAAATTAGGAGAAAATTTTTATGGCATGGTGGAAATTCTACTAGAAGGAAATATTCCTTAGTAGCTTGGAATATTGTATGTAAAGGAAAAGATCAAGGAGGTTTAGGTGTATTAGACTTAAAACTCATGAATAAAGCTTTATTAGCTAAGTGGTGGATTAGATTTGTGGATAATTCTGTTAATAGTAGATGGAAAAGTATTATTATAAGTAAATATGGTAGTAGAACAACTCCTTCTATTTGTTCGCCATTTTGGAAATCCATTCTAAAAGATCATAAGGTAAATAACCTTGGCCTTAACAAAGAAATTGGAAATGGTAAATCCACTTCTTTTTGGTTAGATAGATGGGATAACGAACATGCATTGCAACATCAATTTCCAAATTTATTTTCTATTGTTCGTAATAGATTTATCTCTGTGGCTGATGTCTTTGCATCATCACCTTTACAAATGTCTTTCCAAAGATAATTAATAGGTATCTATAGAATTGAATGGCTGACCCTATTACAAAAATTTCAGCATTTTACTTTATTTGAACAGTTATAAGACATATTAATTTGGAGATGGTCTCACGATGATAACTTTACGGTTCATTCGTTTTATAAATGGTTAGAATTTGGTGGTATGCCTAATTCTGATTATGATACTATCTGGAAATCTCATTTGCCTCTAAAAATAAAGATTTTTCTTTGGTTGGTCAAAAGAGGTAAATTTTTAACAAAGGACAACTTATCAAAAAGAGGTTGGCCAGGCGACTTGACTTGTGCTTTTTGTAATCAGTATGAAAGTACTACACATTTGTTTATTCATTGTTCTTATATTAGAATGATTTGGGATTGGATTGCTGTTTATAATAATTTTACTTTTGAGTGTGACTCTTTAGATGATCTATGGATGCTTGATGCATCTATCCCTGTAAAGGATAGATTGCTGGTTGAATTATTACGTGGAACTATTTTATGGACTATTTGGTTAGAAAGAAATAGAATCATTTTTAATGATACTCAACCCCTGTCTATCAGGTCTATCGGATTTAAGATTATTTCTTTAGCAACATTTTGGTGCAAATCAAAATCTGAAAACTCTTTTTTTAAACTAAGTCTAATGCTTCCATCTGATGTTAAGGATCTCTCAGATCAAATAAGGGAGGAGGAAAATCAGTTGGTATCCATGGCACGGGAGGTAGTGGATCCACTTCAAGCTCTTGGAGTTGGCAGCCCCCCAGGTCAAATGTCTGGCGAAGAATTGACGGATGAATACTTACTGGATGATTATTAGTCTTTTCTTATGCTGACTGTTTAGCTTTTGATTTGACTACTTAGCGGTCTTTTGTTGGTTTTGTGTAGTTACTATTCCTTTGTTGTTTTTTGGTATGTTTTATATTTTTGCTATGGATGCTTTATTGTTGTAGACCTTCTCATATTTGGTTTTGGTACCTAATTTGGGTACCATATCAAGTATGTTTGATTTCAATGAAATCGGTGGTATTACCACTACTTTTTCAAAAAAAAAAAGAACCATGACCTGTATTTTAAAGGTCCCCCCGACCAATGTTGCTGATGGGTTATCGGATCTCACAAATTAACTCAATTTTTTAGTTTTTAATTTTTATTCAGCCCAAGATGCTCTAACACAAATTTTAAAGGATCTGGATCCTTTAAATAATGCTTGGTTCTCGCGCTATCCCGGAATAGACACCCTGGCTTGTGTTAGCACACAAGAGAACCTTTTTTTGACTGATTATATAATTTTTGGAGTTAATATTCACAAGTGTCCACCTTAAGTTCATAACTTTTAGACGTATCAATTAATTAGTAATTTTAGACGTATTAATTATATATTTTTTTCAATGGATATATTGTACTTTTAACATTTAGTAATTAATTAACTTTAACATAAAAGCTGATTTTTATTAACATATAATCATGAAAGGAACTATCATTTGACTATGTATTTTTTAAAGTATTGAACATGTTATTTTTAATAATATATCAGTTAATTTGTGACACTTCGGTAATTTCTTTTCATATTTTAGGTCATTTTTAGTACATATAATTACTGCTCAAAACACATCAGCAGATGGCATCTACGAAATTACATAAATTATTATTATTGCACTTCGCATTAATAGATTCGCATTGAAAATTATGTTAAACAAAATAAAAAATATGAAATAAAAAGTAGCTGTGTGTTTAAAAACTGATTTTATTTTTATCATTTTCAAAAAAGAAAAAAAGCAAACCAACAATTAATTATTTTTCTACAGAAATTTTATTTTACGAGGATCGATCGCAGTTTGAAAGTGCAATCATATTGATTTCTACCGCAGTTTCAAACTGCCATACAAGTTTTAATGTAAATTTAATTAATCCATCTATATGGTCAATATATGTCAGATGAATTTTGTCTCAGGAAAATTCTGTCGGTATCCCAATTCAGATATAATATGTTTACATTTAAATATTAGAAAGCTAAGAAGCTTTGTGTCTCAGACATTTTTATTGGGGACAAATTTAAATATTGTTTTGGCATCCTGACTGTTGGAGTGGAGATAATATCATGGCTTTATCAAGGAACTGGGAAAATAAATTATTTAACATGCATAGCAGTTCTTTGATCCGCAGAAATTAATTGCATATGCGGTGGGATAGCAGTTCTTTGATCCACCCAGAGTGAGTATCCAAGCAAAGTCCTGCTCTCCCGACCCACAGGTTTGCATCTTGCGATGGTAACACTACATTCATATAGATTGAAATGCTTGGTCACCAAAAATTCCACCCCGTAATTCTTTCCCTCTTTACTAACAGGAGTACAATATTTAGGACCAAGAACCATTAGTTCTCTGAAACTTTTAACTTCATTGCATCCACAAATTACTCCTGATTCTTCTCCCCATGTTACTGTCAAACACTCCACTTGTTGGGGCTTGGGAAGCAACTGGGAAATAGTCTTCACGACTGGAAAAATGCCTTTAGTCTGCAGAAATTGTGAACTTAGAATGCCATCTCGCAAGAAGATAGACCAGAATGGAGCATTCAAATTATCTCTCAGAAGCTCACCTATGATTTTTGCTCCCCAGAGTGATCCATTCATCTTCTTTGCTATCTCCCCTCCCATTTTTGCTAACTTAGGGTGGTCCTCTGGGTCAGCACTGCCAAATGCATGCTCCCTAAAAAACAACATATACTGGTTCTCAGAAAAGCCGTCAAGCATGACCAGCTTCACTTTCCCTGGATTTACAAGATCCTTATACTCATTATAAACAACTAAATTGCTTGTAAAGATGATCTTGCTTCCTTTTTTTGCACATTTTAGGCAACCCAACAGGGCTTTCCAAACTGTAGATTCCATATGCAAAACACTGCCCATCACGAGTAGAAGTCTCTCTGAGCTGAGGTTCTGCTTAAGCATTGCTACCAGGCTATTCTCCATAGTAGGAAAAATCGGTATCGGTATCGGGATCGGTCCAGGCCGATACCGATACGGGATCGGAGTATCGGATCGGGATCAGCTCAGGATCGGCTCAGAATCGGATTTTTTTTTCTTTTTTCTTTATAATTTGCTATGTGAGGATCGGCTCAGGATTGGATCGGAGCCGGCCGATACCGATACGGGATCGGAGTATCGGATCGGAATCGGCCGATTTTTCCTACTATGCTATTCTCATCATAATTTATTATTTGAGTACGGCTACATCGCTTCAAAATTTGTTCAAATATGTTAGGAAGACTGCGATTATTGGGATAAGAGACACCTGGAGCAGTAATGTATATTTTCAACGAAAAATGTTTTTGTACCTTTGGATCATAGAAACAGTGAAGGGCAAGAGTGCTCTTCTGCTTCTGACCCAACTATTGGAAGTATATTCACATTATTTTCACCAGACATGCTTGGTTCAAGCAAGAATTTAATAACAAGCTCTCTTTCCTTATCCCGATTTATTAACCTGTTCTGGTCCATGTACAAGTAGTTTTTCATGGGCCTTTCAGGTTGGGCATTTACCATATGTATGAATGCGCATATATCTATACTTTGCAACATTTTTAGAACATCATGGAGTTCCCTTTGCTCATCATTACCAAAAAGCAAGATTTTGATCGTCTGCTGGCGTTTGGCTGCATGACTGGTGGGGTAATTATGCAAGTTGCTCGTACCTTGAGTACTAGCGATCATTGGAGGAAGTGAACTCCGGTTTTTTAAAGTACGATGATAGTACTCCCAAAGGTATGCTGCATTTATTATTTGTGCCAACCACTCGAGCAACTTTTGGTTGGTAATCCGTCGCCCTCTTGCTGCTTCGATGGCAGATTGGATTTTGCTCACCTCTTGTTGCAGGCTATACAGGGTCACATCGAGTCCCTCCTGCATCTCGTTCTCGTATCTGCTCGTGATTGAAGAGACTGCACCGCTTACTATGGTCCCAGCTGCTGCTTCCACCACTCCAGAATAAAACATGCTTGGTGTGCCCCCCATACTGCTGTTCACCTCCTTTTGTATGTTTCAAGGAAAATATTATTACTTCTCTAGTGTGGTAGATAATAACTTTGAACAACCAGTTCAAGTTAAATACTTAAATTGCCTTTCTACATTACATATAATTTGTAGAATGGCAAATAGTACTAAAAAACCACCAACCTTAAATTTACACTATTTTGTTAACAATATATTGATTTATTGCACAGCCAACCATTGAAATTTTTTTAGTAAACTTCATTGACAAAACTATTCTTTTATTGAATATAAAGAGTTAGTTTTCTTGTAATCTTTTTTCTAACTAGTTGGGGTGATTTTCACAAATTAATCTGTTTAGCATTATTGATAAGCAAAAACTATTGTAATTAGTAAAATTGTGATGACAAGTTTGTCTACCCCCACCAATTGACACTACTTTTTGGTTTGGCTCAATGGAAATCAAAGGAGGTCATATGTTAGACATTGGAGTTGAGTTTTAAACTTCCTAAACTGCAGAGCTAATTTAAGAAAAAGCACACGATATTATATATTACAGGGAACTCGATCACCTCATTCACTTCTATTGTTGAAATTTCAGAAGCACAATTGAGTAATTAATATGGTGAAGAAATCAAACAGGGATTTGGCACCTTTACTGTGTCTATATATAGGCTAGGCACTTTAATTATTTAAGTTCTTATTGATGTTGCTGTGCTCATCCAATAAATAGAGAAAATAATAGGAGGGAGGAAAAGAGGATCATGAAGATGCTGATCCAAGATTTGTCAAGTGACACGAAATATCAACAAGAATATAATATCCAATTGGCAATTGGAGAGTTGCATTTCAAATCCTTTTAGTTAACCAGTATCCATGCACCTACCTGGTAAAACAATACAGGCAGAGGCAGATCATTGTATAGTCATTTCTTAGAGTAAAATATTATGAGTACTCTAAAATTGACTCTCATACGTAGCATGAAAATTATATGATTAACATCCATTCTCGTTTGACCCCACACCTTGAAAGTCTGGCTCCACCCCTAAATATGGTTATATATATCATGATGAACTAACCAATAATAATGAGCATAACATGAAGTAACGGCACAGAAACTGTGTGCTTTTATGGAATATTTTGGTGAGATAGGTAAGAATAGGTGACCAACCTCCAATAATAATTTTAAAATGTCTACTTGTTATGGCTATCACAATATTATAAATGCATATTTTTCCATTTGGTGATGGAAGACAAATAATTGTTGGATATATTGCATTGTCATTGTCTTATAATCGACAATTTTGAATCGTTTACCTCAATAATCACTTAATATATATATAATAAGTGAAGAGTAAGATTTAAGTTAATTTTAACTTGAAGACTAAGTTACTGGCATCCTCACTTGCCTCCCTCCTCCCTTTTGTCTTATTCATTATAAAAACCATCAGCACGGGATGGTAATTAAGAACTTAAGAGGGCACCTGCCAGCAGACCCGATCAAGATTTCTAATCCTCTGTTTTATTTGGTCTATATTACTCAATTATTCTCTTGAAAGTTCCACTATACTCCAGGGGAGACTAGTTCTCTATAATGCTAAACGTAGTGTGTTTCTTTTTTATTGATATGCATTTTACTAAGTTTACTCATCAAATCCAATATCAACTTCCAATGTGTACTTAATTGACTCATTAAACATTGATTGTTATTACTGTGTACTTAATTTATATTTAGATGAGGTATTCTAAACAATTTTGCCGACTATAAAAATTCTACTTTGATTTGAGCATTTCATCAAACACCTTAAATGCATTGATTTATTCAATAAAATCAACTAAAATATTAACCTTTCAAGTGTTCTATCAATTTAATCATTGATTACATGAGACTAATTAGAGTATTTGATATCGACAGTTTCTATTGTAATTTTGTTTCAAAATAAACCTTGGAAATAAGTAATGGTTTTGTGCATAGGAGAGGAGATCAGAAAATCGAGAAAAAAAAAAAAAAAATCAAACCAATTTTCTTATATATATTTTTTTTTTTGAATAAAGTGGGAGTGACCCACCTGTTTCATTAGCTGAAACAAATATTAGTTCTTACAAAAGCAATGGATAAATCCATTGGATACAAAATATAACGAAAAATAGAACATGCCCATAAGAGATCTAAGAGATCATCGTAGGTACCTAATCAACAAGTAAGAAAGTAACATATTAGGAAATCCTGACTAATAGGGAGCAAGACAAAACACACAACATAACAAAGTACAGTATCAATTATTACAATTAGGACAATCCCAATGATCAGAAGTAACCGATGCAGAGCCAGAAGAGTCAGAATCAGAGGAGATTGGTATGGCAGCACCATCAAGAACTGCAACATCATCTAAATCTCTAAAATAGGCAGACAAATCAAATTCTTCTTCAAGTTCTGGCTCTCCCTCGGATTCCTGTTGGAAGCTTCCCCTTTCCGGGGTACTTGTAGTGGACAGGTAAAGTGCACTGTCCATCTGAGCCAAAAAGGAAATATCCATAGGTAGAATTAAAGTTAGTTTAAAAAAAGTATTATCGTGTTTAACTTTACACCAATAAGAGGCAAGAGCAATAATAGCAGTTCCTATACTCGCAAGAGATGGAATAGATGAACCGTTAAAACAAATTTTGTTCCTTGCCAACCAAACAACCCAAAGGGTAGCAGCTCTTACAAGTTCTACAAGTAATGAATCTTTTAGAGGGATGCAAGCATCAATAAGCCATAAATCTTCTAATGTATCACAATTAAATACAAAGTCATTATGAGTAGCAATCCATGACCAAATAGAAGATATAAAAGAACAAGTGACGAACAAATGATTACTGGATTCTGGTAAACCACAGAAAACCAATTTTCTTATATAATCCAGCAGTATTGTTTTAATCAATTCTATCCGGCTTAGGAAGCTTCACCCTTGCATTTCTACTTATTTTGTTTATCTTGTGTCAAAGACGGAGCCACAGCTTCATACATGGGTGAAGCTCATAGCACCTCCTATCTTTGGGTTCTAGATTTCTGAAACCATTATTTTTGCTGAGTTTAATATTTCGCACATTTCTCCTCTCTCCCTTCAGTCATCTTGGCTTGTCTTCACTCATCAACAGAGACAAATCGAAACGAAGGAGGTTACGAATGGTGCGAAAGAGTTGGGAAGAATCTGTTTTGAACCGGGTTTTTTCGGATGGTTTGTTTCATCGTTTTTTAATAAAACTGGCCGGTTTAACCTGTTTCGACCAGTTTATTTACACAGACGATTCTACATAAGAACCAAACCGGACAAGAGACCGATTCCGGTTTTTTCCTGTCGAACCGACCGGTTCGATCCAGTTCTGATAACACTGATTAATACTACCAATTTATTCTGCACGTCATACAATTTCTACTGACGGCAAGTATTTTGAAAAAAACTAAAAACTCATCAGAGTATTTATCACCCATTTGTATGAACATTTACAAATTCAAAACTGGAAACACTATCATTTTTTTTTTCCAAAGAAGAAATTGCTCTTTCTATTTTTTTCTCTATGAAGTAGAGCCCTCTTGTTTTTTTGAATTACTGGTCATCACCCAATAGTTCTACATGTGCAGTCACAACAAAACATTCATATAGATTGAAATGTTTGGTCACCGAAAACTCCATCCCGTAATTCTTCCCTTCTATAATAACAGGAGTGCAATATTTAGGACCAAGAACCATTAGTTCCCTATAACTTTTATGTTCGTAATTGCATCCTCTACACCAATACCTGGCGACAACTTTTAGGTGCTTGGGCAGCAGCTGAGAAATAGTCCAGATTGCTGGCAAAATGTCTTTATTATGTACAAATTGTGAGCTTATAAAGCCATCTCGCAAGAAGATGGACCAGAATTGAGCATTCAAATTATCTCTGAGAAGCTCGCCTATAATTTTTGCTCCCCAGATTGATCCATTCATCTTCTTTGCTATTTCCCCTCCCATTTTTGCTAACTCAGGATGGTCCTCTGGGTCAGCACTGCCAAAAGCATGCTCCCTGAAAAACAACATATACTCCTCGGAAAAGCCATCAAGTATGATCGGCTGCACTTTCCCTAGTTTTACAATCTCCTTTATCTTATTATAGAAAATTAAATCGCTTACAAAAATGATCTTGCTTCCTTGTTTTCCACATCTTACACAACCCAACACGGCATTCCAAACCGTAGAATCCATAACCCCAGAACTCATAAGCCAAACATCATTTATCACAAGTAGAATTCTCTCTGAGCTGAGGTTCTGCTTAAGCATTGCTAGCAGGGTATTCTCATCATTATTGGTTATTGGAGTACTCTTACATTGCTTTAGAATATATTCAAAAATCTTAGGAGGACAACCATTATTAGGATAACTAATAATTGATAAAGGAATGTAAATTTTCAAGGAAAAATGTTTTTGCACCTTTGGATCATAGAAACAGTGAAGGGCAAGAGTGATCTTTCCTACTCCATGTGAACCAACTATTGGAAGAATATCCACATTATTTTCACCAGTCATGCTAGGTTCAAACAAAAATTTCATAACTAGCTCTTTTTCCTTACCTCGATCTATTAACCAAGTGTTATCCATGTAGAGGTACCTTTTCATAGGCCTTTCAGGATGGGTATTTACCATTTTTATAAAATAGTGCATATCAATGCTTTTCAACTTTTTCAATACATCATGGAGTTCCCTGTGCTGGTCATTACCAAAAAGCAAGGTTTTGATAATCCCTGTTATGATCGACCGCCGGCGTTTGGTTGCACGACTGGTGGGGTCAATGAGGAAATTGCTCGTACCTTGAGTACTAGCTAACATTGGATGATGTGAACTTAAGTTTTTGAAGGTACGATAATAGTACTCCCCAAGGTATGCTGCATCTATTATTTGTGCCAACCACACGAGCAACATTTGGTTGGTAATCCGTCGCTCTCTTGCTGCAGCGATGGCAGATTTGATTTTGCTCACTTCATGTTGCAGGCAAAACAGGGTCAGATCGAGTTCCTCTTGCATCTCAAATCTGCCTGTGATTGAGGAGATAGCACGGCTTACTATGTCTCCAGCTGCTCCTTCCACGGCTCCAAAATAAAACTTGCTTAATGTGCCCACCATACTGTAGTTTACCTCCTTTAATTTGTAACTGCTGCAAGGAAATTATGCCGATTTTTTTATTTATATCAAAAAAATAAATCAAATTACAAAAAATAACCGAAGCACCGTTGAATTTTGAAAACTACCCAATCCGGTTACCCAGTAACCGGATTTTTTTTTTCCAGTTATCCAATTCCCGAAATTTGGAAAAAATGTCCGGTTATTGGATAACCGGAAATATGGTTTTGGTCCGGTTATCCAATAACCGGTTTTTATTTTTATTTTTTAAATTCATTTTTTTATAACCATATTTATATGTATATGTATATGTATATGTATATGTATATGTATATGTATATTTTTCTATAATTTTAAATTTCAGATTTGATTTACAAATTTTTTTTGTGTAAATTTGATAAATCTAAATACGAATTTTATTTTATATGTATATGTATATGTGTATGTGTATGTGTATGTGTATGTATATTTTTCTATAATTTTAAATTTCAGATTTGATTTACAAAATTTTTTTGTGTAAATTTGATAAATCTAAGTACAAATTTTATTTTATATGTGTACGTGTATGTGTATGTGTATATAATATATATTATCAAGATAATAACAACAAAGTCATTATAGTGTAGTGGTTAGGGTATTTGGCTCTCAACCAAGAGACACAGGTTCAAGCCCTAGTGAGAGTAAAACTTATTTTTTCTCGGTTCACTATCACGAAATTGACCAAATCCATTTAGTATGAACCGGTGTATATGATCTCTCCATTTCCAACAATAATGGACACATCCATTAGCGCAAGTTGAATAAAAAATGGATTATGTCCAATTTGGAAGTATAAAAATCATCCACACCAATCACTAACCATCCAATCTGAGAAAATAAAAATTCAGCAAGTTTGGAGTAAAAATGGTTGATTTGACGGTTGTAATTCATTTGGACCAAAAAATTGTCCTACCTAGTTGTATAAGATCCGAAAAATTTCATTGTTGTTTTCTAAAAATGATTCACTGTTTTGCATCCCACTTTTATAATGCATCTCCAAACCATACAAAAAAAAATCGTATTTAGATTTATCAAATTTACACAAAAAAAATTTGTAAATCAAATCTGAAATTTAAAATTATAGAAAAATATACATATATAGAGACAGGCTAATATGCTTTCGGCAGCACTTCGGCCGAAGTGCTGCCACCCCATTTTCGATTTTTCAAAATCCAAACAGTCGATCCGAACCGTTCATCTTGTTCTCCATATTAATATCTACTTGGAGACCAAATTTTACATTTTTTGGAATTTTTTTGCTATTTATTAAGCCACTTTGAAAATCGCTGATCCAACGGTGGCTTGCCAAACAGTAAAATCAGGGGTTCACCGTTGGATCAGCGATTTTCAAAGTGGCTTAATAAATAGCAAAAAAATTCCAAAAATGTAAAATTTGGTCTCCAAGCAGATATTAATATGGAGGACAAGATGAACGGTTCGGATCGACTGTTTGGATTTTGAAAAATTGAAAATGGGGTGGTAGCACTTCGGCCGAAGTGCTGCCGAAAGCATATTAGCCTGTCTCTACACATATATATATATACATATATGTATACATGTACATACACATACACATACACATACACATACACATACACATACACATATACATATACATATAAAATAAAATTCGTATTTAGATTTATCAAATTTACACAAAAAAAAATTTGTAAATCAAATCTGAAATTTAAAATTATAGAAAAATATACATACACATATACATATACATATACATATACATATAAAATAAAATTCGTATTTAGATTTATCAAATTTACACAAAAAAATTTGTAAATCAAATCTGAAATTTAAAATTATAGAAAAATATACATACACATATACATATACATATACATATACATATACATATAAAATAAAATTCATATTTAGATTTATCAAATTTACACAAAAAAATTTGT
Organism: Carex pumila; assembly: GCA_033356055.1. Taxonomy (NCBI): domain Eukaryota; kingdom Viridiplantae; phylum Streptophyta; class Magnoliopsida; order Poales; family Cyperaceae; genus Carex; species Carex pumila. The sequence goes on from JARJHM010000603.1 coordinate 137,321, forward strand.
AAATCAAATCTGAAATTTAAAATTATAGAAAAATATACATACACATATACATATACATACACATATAAAATAAAATTCATATTTAGATTTATCAAATTTACACAAAAAAAATTTGTAAATCAAATCTGAAATTTAAAATTATAGAAAAATATACATATACATATACATATAAATATGGTTATAAAAAAATGAGTTTAAAAAAAAAAAACACCGGTTATTGGATAACCGGACCAAAACCATATTTCCGGTTATCCAATAACCGGACATTTTTTCTAATTCCTGGAATTGGGTAACCGGAAAAAAAAAAATCCGGTTATTGGGTAACCGGATTGGGTAGTTTTTGTAATTTGATTTATTTTTTGGATATAAATAAAAAAATCGGAAATTATGATTACTTTTCTTAGGGTGTGCTCTAGAAGTCTGTCGCGTAGAGGAAGGGGACGGGAGAGGAAGGACGGGGAATGCGATCGTTTTACTCCGTCTACACTCCGAATCGGGGGTTACAAATTTCGCAACTTTCTATGCTTGATTTCCCCCTGCTACAGTGCCGTCTCCCCTCCTCTCCTCTCCAATCTCTTCGTTTTTGGAGCAAGTAAACGACGCGGGCAGCAGCGAGCTGAGCGCGTCTCCCCTTCCCTCCCTTTAATGAGAGACTTCTATTTCCGACTGGAGCACACCCTTAGTGTAATATAGATTATAAATTTGAACAACCAGTCAATGTTAAAGTGCCTATCTAGTATCTACATACGAAGTAAGGGGGCAGAAGTCTTTTCAATCATCAAATTACACATTACGAACCTTTAATTTTGCATGTTTTTTTCTCAACAATTTGTTGAATTTATTGCACAGACAACCATTGGAATGAATTTAGGAAATTGAATTGACCAAACACTTCTTTTGTTGAAAAAGTATTTTTTCTTGGTAATTTTGGTTCATGAACTACAAGACTATTCTAAGTAGTAGTTACTATTTGTTATATCTCTTCTTAAGTCTTAACTTGGAAGAACTGTTCCAAATGATTCACATTTTGGAGTGGTATTCACAAATTAATCTGCTTAGCATTGTCAGTAAGCCAAACACTACTGTAATTTGTAAAGCGTGAGAAGTTTGTCAAACCCCACCAATTGAAATTAATTTTATTGTTTGGCTTAATGGAAATCAAAAGAGGTTCTAAGTAGGACATTGAAGTTGACTTTTACACTTACTAAACTGAGGAGCCAATTTACCAAAAGCACACACGCGATATGGCAAAATTACAGAGAACTCTCACCTTCACTTCTGTGGTATCAGAAGAACAATTGAGTAATATGGTGAAATGAAACATGGATAATTGTAGCACCTTGAATGTGGCTATATATAGGCTAGGCACCATATTAATTAAGTATTTAAGTTCTTATCGATATTGTCATGCTCACATATATAATTAATAGAGAAAAGGGAAGGACAGGGAAATGGGAACATGAAGATGCTGATTGAACATATGTCAACTGACACGAAATATCAAGAAGAATACAATATACAGTTGGAAACAGGGAAGGAGCGACGTAAATGATGCGAACTGTCAACAAGAATCTTTTTAGTTTTATTGTTCTTAATTGATGGATTGGTCATCTATGCTTGTTGCCTTAGAACGATTTTTTGTAAAGTATGAGAATGCTTTAATAGTTGTTTCCTCTTTTCTACAAGAAATGTCCACAAAAATACAATACTTGGCCAATAGGAGAGTTGAATTTCAAAATCCATGTGCTGATGATAGTGAATGGCCTGCAGAGTGCAACATATGCAGAATTATTTATTTTTTGGGTTTCATTTTCTTCCTTTATTTGTTTTGTTTTGATTGAGTATTGTGATAACTCATCAGACAAAGAAGCATATTTGTGAGGCATAGAGCAAAAAAACAATATAATGTTCTCAACTAAAATTCCTCAATTACTAAGAGCTTGATTTTTTTTTAAACTGCTTTTTTTGTTGTTGAATCATCATGAAAATTGCTTTACCAAGAAAAAATAATTAAAAAAAGCTAATTTTCGGAATGTACCAATGCTGGAACAGAAAAAAAAAAATGATTTCTGTTGATTTGGAATAAAGGAATATTTCCTTCAAGGGTTATTTGGAATCTGCTTAAATGTAAGTCTGCGTTTCCTTTAATTTTTATGAGGTCCTACATCTCACGTCAGGTAGTACAGAATTCATGCAGGGCTTGGTGCTAGTTGCATTTTAGCCCCATGTGTTTATCTGTCCTCCTTTACAACCAATTTTCAAAAGGAACAAAAAACGAGCTATTAACCAGCTGTAAATTTAACCCCTTCCATCTAATATATCACAAACGAATTCTGACTAAGGATAAACTCATAGCTAGGGGATGGCAGGGTAGTACTAAGTGCTGTTTTTGCAACCAAAAAAGAGACTGTCACACACCTTTTTTTGAGATGCCAACTAGCCCAACAAATATGGTTTTGGATGGGGAAAAGTGAATTGTATTTCAAAAACTGGAAGTCAATCAGAGATAATTTCCTTTGCACAACAATTACCCAAACACCAACAACAAGCATTTCTTATTGTTCTTAGTAGAATATGCTGGACATTATGGAAGCATCGTAATGATATATGTTTTAATAGGAGCGAAAGAAGGCTGCCCTGAAAATCTAGGGTTTCAACAGCCGCCTTTCTCTCCACCTCCACCTTCTCCTTCTCTCTTCATTTGGCTCGACTATTTTCACTTCTTGTAGTCTTTATTCCGAAGCAACACCTCTCCTCTCTCGGTTCTATCTTCTCGAACGGAGAGGAGAATGAGGGAGGGGGGAAGAACTGGAGCAGAACAGAGCCGAGAGTGCGGTATCGTCAGAGTTTGGAGCGTAGAGATCCCATCTCGATTAGAATGTGACGGTGAGTAGATTTGATCGTCGTCAGAGTACGGCGGCGGTTGAAGAAGTGGATCCAATCATAGAGCGAGATGGCAATTAAAGTACTAGGGTGATCTACATCTCCATTGTAGCTCGACGGTGAGTAGATCCGGTCGTCATCGGAGCTCAATGTGATTAAGGTACTAGAGTTATTACGAGAAGATTAGAATATTATATTACTTAAGAGAATTTTATGAGAATAAAAGAATAGATTTAGAAATTATGATCATTTGATTCATTGTAAATCCGTTTTTTATCAATGAAACTGTTAGTAGGTATTTAAAGCCACTAATTTTCAAAAAAAAGATATATGTTTTAATAATGCACAAGTGAAATCAGAAAGACAACTTAACTTACTAACTGTTTCTTTGGTGGAATATTGGACATGTAAAAAGAAGACTAAGCAATCTACCAAGGAGGCGACCTCTGACTGGGTGCCATGTAATGAAGAGATTGAGGCTATTCCAATTAAGATCTTGTAACATCCCGAAAAATTACGAGTCATTATTATTATTTTTATGCTAACAATGCTTTTAGTAATACATAAAAATTATAGATTTTTGATGAAAGGTTTTATAATAAATTTTAGGGAAAAGATTTTTTTTCTCCCAACCTATTTCCTCCATTTATCCCCCAACTCAATTAACGGATTACTCTATATCTATACAGTAGTTAACTGCAACATGGTTATTACCTTTGTGGCATCACCGGTGTGGCCTTTCATGTGCTTCCCTCATTTGTTCTTGATGGACACATGCTAACCCGATTGGAGTGTGTAGCTGGGAGAGATATGGTCTTATAATATGTTGCATGCAAGTGCCTTGTTGCCCGAGTGGTAAATCATGTGAAAAATATGATTTGGGCATCTGATTTGTGATTCAACACATGCTTAATTAGTGTAGTACGTAGAAATAGATCTGTTAAAGGTGTTTGTTTTTGTAGGTTAGTTCTTGTGGGTTATACTAAATGAATTAATACGTACTATTTTAAAATGTTCAGATATTATGGTTTCGTTCCTGGACTATTATAGTGATGAGATTGCTACTTGGTAGATTTACTGCTAATCGTATGGTCACTTAGTTGTTCTTATGATTTTAGTGTTTTTAATTATGTATATTAAAATTTAATTGAGTTTAATTTTTTTGAATGTTTTTATATGATTCAATCTCCCTCATGAAATGCTAAAAATTCTTTAAGATTTTCACTTTATGGTCGTAGAAATTTAATTTAAATTTCACTTACAGCATATTATGCATTTTATGTTCCTCCAATATAAATTTTCTAATTCTGCGCCTGTCTAGAGGTTAGTACTAAAGAATAATTAAACAAAAATAGGGGCTAGCAAAATATTCTTACTAATACAAGGACTTCCCCTACTTTAATGGTAGAGCCTCTAAATATTAGTACATAAATGCACATGTGTGAATACTTTCCATATTACGTATTAATACAATCAAGCACCAAATAGAGTAATTTGTAAAAAAAATATTAAATTAAGATACTTTTCAACGTAACAATTTATACTTCAGTTATAAGTATGAATACTGACATTATGAGGTATGAATACTGACAATACATAATATTAATACTTTCAAATATCATCTAGTGCCACAAGCGAAAAAAATAGAGAATATATTAGATACAAACACTTGATACACGAACTATTCACGCTTTCATGACATTGTATGAATACTTGCAATACTTTATATTAATACTTTCATATATCATCTAGTGCCATATGAAAAAAAAAAATAGAATTTGTTAGATACATATACTTGATACATTAACTATTTACACTTACATGAGGAGGTATGAATACTTGCATACTTTATATTAATACTTTCAAACGTCATTTGATGCTAAAAGAAAAAAAAACCGTTGATAAAATATTTTAGATAAAACGCTTGATACATAAACTATTAACATTTGCATGATAAGGTATGAATACTTGCAATATTTGAAATTAATACTTTCATATATCATCACATGCTATATGGAAATAAAAATAAAAATTTCATAGATTATGCTAGTTACTAACACTTGATATATGAATTATTTACACTTGCATTACGATGTATAAATACTTGCACTACTTAATATTAATATTTTCATACGTCATTCTCTGTTATATGAAAAAAAAAATTGATAAAATATATCAGGCACAAACAATTCAGACATGAATTGTATAGCCATGCATTACAAGATATGAATACTTGAACGAGAAGGTATGAATACTTGCTCGACAAGATATGAATACTTGTACAATGGACAACCCGAAAATATGTCATCATGGATCTCATTTGAAAGAGAAAATTACGTATAAGACGTCCATGATTTTAGATTTGCAAAAATATGTCATCATGGATCTCATTTGAAAGAGAAAATTACGTATAAGACGTCCATGATTTTAGATTTGCAAATTTCCTCACAGATCGTCAGAAAATATTGCTGAGATTATACAGAGAAAAAAAACCCAACTCTAAAAACATGTAGAAGATATGTGTATGATGTGTCCAGTTTTTTTTTTTAAATACTTGGTATCTTAGATATGAATACTTGATATATTATATATTAACACTTACGCGCATAGGTATTCATACTTGCACTCGTCAATTATAAAATATATCAAATATTAAGTGGTCCCCCAAGTAATTAATGAAGTACAGTTAGTTAATGGTCCCCACAAGTAGTTATTGACTAGGGGATGAATAGGAGAAATTGACTGAAGGATAGTCAATCCCTAAATTTTATAGCATCTCTTAAAATAAAGTTTCCTAACAAATATAATTATTAATATTAATAAATAAAGTATTAGAAATATTATTCCCTAAATTCTCGGATGTGGTGGCTGTACTTATTTCCATTCTTAATAATACAAACTTTATTAATTTCCATTTGATGCCATTACCGCCACTCGGTTTATTTATGCTTATTTTAATTTGTTAAATTATTAATAACCGACCTTTTCAAATTCTATTAAATGGGCAGAAACAATTGCGTAAAATAAATGAAACGACGCTATTATCACGCAACCGCTGCCATAATAACTTACCCATTTTTAATCTATATATGTTTCTCTATCTAATTGTCTTCTCGGATAAGAAAAACAAAACAAAACCAAACAGAAAAAAAATGTCAGAGAAAAGGAGAAACAAAAATAGTAAAGAAAATAAAAGAGAATTTTGTAATCCGTCTGATTGGAATTTTGATCCTACGTTGCGATTAATTTTGTACATCTAACTGCAATCTGATTTCAGTTTCTGAAATATCTCACTATCAGGTAACCGGACTTCTCTATAATCTGTGTTTTCGTTTTGTATTGTTGATTTGGATATTGGTATTGCATATTGAATTATGATGGCATATTTAACGGGATAGTGGGTCTGAGGTTGGAATTTGATTTGTCCGATACACGAGGGCTGCTAGTCGTGGTCGGGACCGATATGTGGGGATTGCTAGTCGCAGTCGGGTTCGATGGTTGAAAATGATGTGACTTGTTTTACGGATAACCTAGATCGACGTGCTATCGCCGATTAAATATGCATACATAATTTAATGTGAATTTGTATGGATTAATCCGGCCTATTTGAATGGTTGTTACATTAAGCCAATTATAGAGAAGCGCGTCGTTAAATAACCGGTTACTGAGCTTTGTAGCTGACTCTGTTTTATTATTTTGTTTTCATTTCTATTGGCAACGTAAGTTGACGGGCTAAGGAAAGATGTAAAGATGCTTATATAATCATGCTCCGGATGGTAAAAATCTGGAGTGTGACAGATCTGGCCGCCAGGAGAGATCAAGTGGTGCTTTACCAACAGAACACACCGCCCCCGTCCCCTGTTCTCCTTCTCCTTCGCCAAAGTGAAACAGCAAGAAAATAGGATGATTTGTAGCTATGACAGCCCTATCTAGTAGCTAGTTAATTAGAAACTATCTGAACATTGCAATACTTTGTGTTGCGGTTTTGTAAACCTTGTGGTCAAAATGCAAGATGTATCAGTATGTGAATGTTGCTAGCATTTTGTGTTTAGTCTGGCAGGATATCGCTGCATTTTTGTGTGATACATGGTGGCAGGATATCGCTGCATTTTTGTGTGATACATGGTGGCAGGATATCGCTGCATTTTTGTGTGATACATGGTGGCAGAATATCGCCGCATGTTTGGTAACAGACTAGAAGTTTTCTAGCTCCTTTAGTACTGTAATTTAACTTTGTTTCTTTAATGAAACTGGATCTTTCAGACCTTTTTTACCAAAAAAAAAAAAAAAAAACACCATTAACTTTACTCTGTTTGTTAATTTCCATATAACTTTGTTTATTAGGAGTGGAATATCTCTGTTTTTCATTTCAGTGGTGAGAGTCTTGGCATAAAATATTAAGGGAGGAGACAAGGAGAAAGTTAACATGTTATATATCGGACGGAAGGAATTAATCGAACCAAAATGAGAAATACAGGGAGCTGATGGCATCAATTAATATATATTTTAAGGGCCTTTTTGAATCGATCGACCTGCATAGTTTAAGAGCTATTTGTAGACTTTCCTCTAATAATTTCATCCCTTGTTAGTTATCCATGCACCTAAGAATCAAAACAATACGGGTATATATAATGATGACCTAATTAACCCAATTCATAGATTAGCACCAGTACATGAAAGCAACGGGACATAATCTGGGTGCTTGTGTAGAATATTCTGGTAAGATAGATAAGATTAGGTGACCAATCTCCAAGTTTAAAATATATAGTTGTGAGGTCTGATGAAGTGCATGCCTTTAGGTCAACTTGTCAAGTCTCCCAAGAAAAATTATTTAATGAGAAACAAGTTTCTTGTTTTCTTGTTTTCTTTTTTTCTTTATAATAGAATAGAGCATGAAGGACTACCATATTTAATAAGATACTGACCTCTGGTGTGCCCTTCGCTATCATCAGCACATGGATTACCATATTTTAAGTGCATATTTTGTCCATTTTCTGACGACGTAAAGATAATTGTTGGATATTGCATTGTCATTATCTTGTTAATGACAATTTTGAGTCACTTACCTCATACTTTGCTTTCTATATAATACGTGAAGAATAGGGCATATTTTGATGTAACTTGATGTCTAGAAAATGATATATTGGCAGCCCCATATAATTGTGTCCTTCCATCTTTTTTCTTTTTTAGAGGGCACCTGATTGCCCTCAGATGGTATCAAGGTTCCTAATCATCTGTTTTATTTATCCATATTACTCAATTATGCTATTGAAATTTCAACTATACTCAAGTGGAGGATAGTTTTCTGAAATGCTAAACTTAGTGCCTTTTCTTTATTGGATATAAATTTTGCCAAGTTTATCAATCAACTTCAATACCAACTTGTGACCTGTTTTGGTTTCCACATGAATGGACAAGAAAGATGCTCCAATTAGTGAATATGTAGGCCAATTTCTTAAAATTCACAGTATTATTTTGTTTACTGATAACATAAACAAGATTTTTTATTGAATACCTCTCTAAAATTAATAGTAGAACATTAAAAAATTGGAAATATTGAATACTTTTGCAAAAATCTTTTTACCATCCATTATAATTTGATGATTAAGAAAAAAGAGTTTCGCACACTGCTTTGTATTATAATAGGACATGTTAGTTTGATAGGTGTCATTGGATATTTATCTATTTATATATCTTACTAAGAGAAGTAACCAGCCGTAATTTCTAATTTGTTCACACAGGTTTGAAATCCATTAATCAGACGAAGACTACGACCTACGACCTATGACCTATGACCTACGAGTCAAATTAAATTAAGAAAAATATATTGTCAAGCAATCTTTTTATCATAACAGCGGTAGTATGTGTGGCACAGCAATCGGTGCTCTCTCCTCAGTCACTACCACATTCGTGGTGCAGTAGGGACTAGATGTTCTTCCAATAGTTGGTTCAGAAGGAGCAGGAAATTAAGACCACTGCTGTCCTTCCCTGTTTCTATGATTCAAAGATGCAAAATCATTTTTCCTAGAAAATATACATTCCTGTGTTCACTGAATTTATATATATATTTTTTTAAACAAACAGTCTAAGAGGAGAAGTTAGTTTTGGGGCCTTATTTATTTCTATATGTTCTCTTCATATTTTCTATTTTCCTTTGAGAATGACCAAGAATTTAAAATATTTGCACTGTATTCAAAACAAGCTGGATGGAATTCTAGCTAGGTCAAAACAAATTGGTCTCTGTTTTCCTTCACTGACTATTGAAAAGGAAGTTATCTTTTTTCTATTGTATATGCTTACAGAATCTAAGTTGTTATTAAAGCAAGGGCAAATATGATTATTGACTTGGTCTTTGGCCCTTAAGGCACTGAGGTTTCAGGTTTGGTGTCATCTGCAAAGAACTTTTCAAAATGCTTAAAAAATCTAGTGACACCTCTACATAAATGTGTTAGCTTGTCTGGGCTTGGTTTCTGTACTGACATAAATTGAGTACGGAATAATGTATAATTGAAGTTCTGAATAATAATTTTTGACATATTAGAACCGAGCCTCACAAAAAGAAACAAATTAAGCTATGCAACTTATTATTAATATGTACAAGTGTATACCATATGTGCTATAAGTTTCAACACTCCTACTCACCAATCACCATTAAACTTTTTTTTTCTCAAGATTACTCAATTGAATTTTCCAATTTTTTGCTGAACAGTGCAGAAAAGAGATCAAAAGTGCTGACTTGTCAACAGGTTTCTGTGAAGAATATTAAAAAAAAACATAGATTGATAATTTTTTTTATATATTAAGTTATTACTTTCCTGCATTTTTCTATTGATTTTGCCATGTTTTTTAACCTATGAGACTATGGGAGTTTACACTTGATAATGGCTTAACACTTAACAGCGCATCCTAAGTTACATTGTTTACATACGACCACAAAAAAGACGGGGAAGGAAAATGCCTCTTCAAAAGCAAAACAACTGTATTATTGCAGGATATTGTGGTCAAAATTAATCCATATGGTTGTAAACTGTAAAGGTTAGCAAAATAAAAGAAAAGAGAAAAGATCTCCATACTGTTATCATTTCTAAGAATGTCGTTATACGTCTCTTCTCCCTTGTACTAATTCAATTTTTTAGTAATGCATCATATTTATTTATTTTTTTATAGTGCATCTTATTTTAATTTTTATTCCAATTATTCACATTGTTTTTAATTGGTTTCCACTAATGTATATTCTATTAAATTTTTTTAGTAATGCACCTTGGTTTAATTTGTTTTTAGTAATTCATATTGTGTTAATTTGTTTTCTGATGCAACTTTCTTTAGTTACTGCTTAATTTTGATATCTTATCGATCATCATACTACTTAGTAAAACATATTCATTGAAAGGATATAAAGTTAATTAAATAGCTCAAGTGAAAATTAATTACCATATTAGCATCTGTACATGGATTACCATATTAGCATTATTTTTAGAACTTTTTTACGGGAAGAACATATATTATAAGATCTATATAGGCTTTACAAAAATATATTAAAGTCTTTTACAGTCAGCAGATTTTGGGTAACAATAAATTAATATTTGTCAAAATTGTAAAAAAATTTACAATGAAAAATAACACGATGAGCCAGCAATCAGCATAAATCCGTGAAGAGAGATCGATGAACAAAAGTTCTATTATATATCTTAAAACAAATTTAGCACCATACACACGTACAATCTTTCGGATATTGAAATTTTGGTAACTATGTAGGTGGACTTCAAAAACTGAAATTGAAAGTTTTTTGAAATAATACTATTCTAATACTATTTAAATAATTTTAACTATTTTTGCCATAGCAAATGAGACTAGTGTAAATACTGGCTAGAGAGTTCCTAATCAGCTTGATTGGGAAATTAGGCTTAATGTACTAAAAAATTTTCTTAGAGTTCGACTATTGTGTTTCATGAAGTAAATGACATATTTTACTTCACGCTCATATTTTATGATTTAAAAGTTTAAACAGTCGATCCAAACCATTCAACATGATATCCATATTAAATTGTGCTTGGAGACCAAATTTTACATTTTTTTTGGGAAATTTTTTACTTTTTTTTGCATAAATTTTGGAAATTGCTGTTTTTGACAATCCTTTTTTTTTTTTTCTGAAAAACAACGATTTTTCAAAATTTCTAAAAAAAATAGTACAAATTTTTTAAAAATATATAAAATTTGGTCAGCACATTTCATTATGGAGATCATGTTAACGGTCCAAATCAACCTTTTAGAATTCACAAATGACGAAAATATGAGCATGAAGTAAAACACATTTTTTGCTTCATAAAGCATAAAAGCCTAACTCATTCTCTTATTATATATTTGTTAGATGGAACTTTCCACTAAACTTAAAAAAAAGAAAACTATGTTTTATATATATACAATTAAAATCAAACAAATTAATATATATATGGTGGTTGCTGAATGTACCTCACAGTTGTTACAATTCTTATCCAAAAACACATAATCTTTGATTACACATTTATTTAGCTGATAGATATTATTTGGAAGTGTCTATAAATCGTCTACAATATTATTTTGTTTTTTTGTGATATAAAATAGAAAATAAAATTGTGCGAGCTATTTTATTTAAAATATGTAATTACAAATATATGCAAATAAAATATAAAATAGACTGGAATATGAATAACACTAGAGGGAACTTTATGTTGTTTATTTTGCATTTAATATGTGAATTATGAAGTGAGATTCCAATGCTCGTATTATGAAGTATCGTTATGTATTAAAATTTACTGATTTTCTATCTGAACCACCAGGAATTAATGAAATTATACAATAAGAATTGCTCTAACAGAACCCTCAAACTCCTTACAAAAACTCATCATTATTTACCACCCTTTTCCTTGTATGAATTCTTATAAATTAAAGAAAAAGAAAACACAATTGTTTTTTCCTAAAGAAAAAATTGGAGCCGTCCCTCATTTTCTTTATGTAGTAGGACCCCCCTTGTTTTTCAATTACTGTTCGTCAATATCAAACAAGAGTGAGGATGCAAGCAAATATTAAAGAAAAAACAAGATGCTCAAACATGCTTGAGCTGGATTAAGAAAAATTAAATCAAGGTAAAGAAAATCAAATTAAAAGGAAAATAAACAGAAGATGAAAAGAAAGTAAAATTAAACAGATTATTGATGGTTAAAATCTCGCAGTGTTTCATTGCGGCTGTGCAACAGTGAAAATAAACAGAAGAAGAAAAGAAAGTAAAATTAAACAGATTATTGATGATTAAAATCTCGCAGTGTTTCATTGCGGCTGTGCAACAGTTGCTCCACTTCCTCTATTAACCGTTCGTGAGTTTTCGTCGTGTCTCTGAAAATGCGTGCACATCTTTCTCTCCAAATGACAAACATTGCCACTAGTAGAGTTCCTCTTAATTTCTTAGTATAGTCTAACCGCAGAATGACATCTATTGGTTGTGACCTCATTTGTGATGTCATGTTCATCTGTCTATACATCTCAGCTGCAAATTGGCACCGATCGACCATGTGCCGTGCTGTTTCCGACTCCTGGCGGCACATGACACACATATTTATGATACGTATTTCTCTTTTTCTTAGGTTGTCGATGGTAAGCAAACTGTCATTGACGAGGAGCCAACAAAAAACTTTGATCCTCAGCGGTACTCTTAACTTCCATGCACGGTGGACATGGTTTGTGACTTCTGGTTCAATTTTTGTAAGGGCCCTGTAAGCGCTTTTCACCATGTAGGAGCTAGAGCCTGTCTCTGTCCATTTCCATTGAACGTCGTCCTGTTCTTGGTTCGTGTATATAGTCACTCTTTGAAGGTATCCAATAAGCCTTTGCAGTTCCTCTTGAGCTGTTTCTGTGAGAACAGTTTGTAGATGCCGCCTTATTCCTTGCTTTGCTTCTTTGAGGGTTATTGAAATATTTGTTGCATGCATATAGAGTGACGGAAGCTCATGTTTTAATAAACCATGGCCCCAGTTGTGGTTCCATGGGGATATATGATCACCCTGTCCATGAATGTGTTACTGCTGTCTCCCAAAAATCTTGAATCTGTTGTAGTGCACCCGTGAACAGCGGAGACACCGGCATGAGATACTCATTGAACCTTGTACCTTGGAAAACCGCTTTCCACATCCTTTGTTCCAGCTTTTGTCAATACCAGGTCCATTTCATTAGTAGAGCCTTGTTGAAAGTGGCCAGGTCAGTGATTCCAAGACCGCCATATTCTTTAGGGGTACAAACAAGTTTCCAATTGGCAAGACTCATTTTACTTGATTGTTATTCCATGCCACAGGAATCTTCTCCTGACTGTGTCGATTTGCTTGATCACCCATTTTGGCAACCTTAGAACCATCATGAAGTGCGAAGGTAATGTTTTTTTTTTAAGGTCGTGCGAAGGTAATGTTGAGAGGACTGCATTTAGTAGTATCATTCTACCTGCATTGAAAGGTGTTTGGCTGCCCAACCCATGAGCTTGTTATTGAGTCTGTGAATCAATGGCAATAAAGCCTCTTTCGGGAGCCTCTTATTTGACAGTGGTAGACCTAGGTATGTGAAGGGAAACCTGCCTAGCCTGCATTCGAGTATCAACGGTAGTTGGTTGGTGTCTTGTGGCTGGGGATCCGAAATAACCAGTTCTGACTTTTGCGGATTTATTGTCAGGCCCGATATGTTTTGGGAAACCATTAGTGCAATTTGCAAGGTCTGTATTTGTTGAACCTCTGGTTTTATAAAGCAAAGTGCATTGTCTGCATACAACAGACACAGCATTCCTGAGTAAGGCATCTGTATTGTTCCCGTGGCTACCAACCTCCCAAAATACCTCGCAAGAAAGTCCATCGCAATGATAAAAAGGAGTGGAGATAGCGGATCTCCTTGTCTGACTCCCCTTCGTAAGTTAAATTTTTTTCCCAATAATCTATTAATAATGACCTGTGATGCCCCCTGTAGGACCGCCCTTTGGATCCAAGAAATCCACAATTCCGGGAAGCCCATGTGTTGCATTGTTTGTAACAAGAAATCCCAACTCAGTGTGTCGAAAGCCTTTTTTATGTCCGCTTTGATCGAAGAGAGCCAATGGTAATTTCTCCATCTTTGCTCAATTGAGAGCCTGCTGAGCATAGATAAAGCTCTCCGTCATCTGTCTGTTTTTCAAAAAATCAGTTTGAGCGGTGTCAATGATTTCATGCATTTGGAGCTGTAACCTGTTTGCCAGGATTTTGGAGAATATTTTCTACACTCCGTGTATCAGACTTATTGGTCTGAAGTCCTCAGGATTATTGGGTGCTTCCTTTTTCGGTATTAGTATTATGTACGAAGAGTTGAGGGGCAATAGTGAGGCCCTTCCTTCTGTGACCTCTTTAAGTGTAAGCACTAAGTCTGGGAGCAGTAGTCTAACAAATCTGTTATAGAATTCTGCTGTGTATCTGTTTGGCCCGGGACTCTTTCCGTTTGGTAAGTTTGCTATTGTTGCTTCAATTTCTACTGCTGTGATCGGTTCATTCTGTTGGCTGAGATCAATTTGGTCGGGATAAAATGTCAGACCTAAATCGTTTCATATGTGTATGTGTATTCGTAGTATGAACTATAACTTGTTATTTTTAAAATGTTTTGTATATTTAAATTATTTGTAAAAAAATGATGCTGATTAGGCAATTTAGGTCCAACTTTGAATAAACTTTTATGAAGAACCTTTAACCCCAAAACAGGAGCTCTTGAATGCTTTCAGTATTTAGTAACAGATATAATAAATATTTAAGTATTTAACATATGTTTGAATATCGGAGCAGTATTTAATTAAATATATTTAGTTGTCATGTTGATGGTCCCCCAAATTTGCAAAATTATTTTAATTTGTATAAAAATATGGCTCTAATGATTAATACATTTTGTCCTCCCAAATTTTCTGCATGCACTTCATATAAGTTCTACATACAGCTCAAACAAACCCGTACAGTAATTGATTGAGGAAGTTAGGCTGCAGCTACAATGCACCTAGCGGACAACACCGACAAACTCCTTTCCCTTTCACTCGTTTTATTTCATCTTTATATACATGCATCCTTCAATCTCTCCCAATCTTTCATTTTCAACTTTCATTGTATCATTATATAGCTCAACTGTTGAGCAAATTTGTTTTCTTTTTTAGTCTAAAAAACCGCTGTCACTTATCAATGAAAAAGGGACATGATCCATATATTACTCAAAATAATAATAATAATAATAATAAGTTCTACATACCGGTAACTTCTTTAAAAAAAAAAAACTCTCATCATTATTAATTATTACAACCCTTTTCCTTTTATGAACTATTACCAATTTAAAAATAGAAACACGGTCGATTTTTCTTCAAAGCAGGTCCTTCTTTTTCCAATTACAAGTCGTCAAAAACCACCCAGAGAGTGAGTCTCCAAGTAAAATCTTGTTCTAGTCACAAATAGGTTCGCATTCTACAATAAAATCAGTACAATCATGTAGATTGAAATGTTTTGCCACCAAAAACTGCAACCTGTTTTTGTTTCCTTTTTCAAGAACAGGAATACAATATTTAGGACCAAGAACCATTAGTTCTCTAAAACTTATAATTTCATTGTATTTGCGTTATTCCCCAGAGTTTCTGCATGACAAATTCATCACCTGTAAACGCTTCGGCAACAGCTGGGAAACCACTGGCCAAAGGTGTTTACTCTCAAGAAATTTTGAGCTTAGAATACCCTCTCGCAGGAAGATGGGCCAGAATGAAGCATTCAAATTATCTCTGAGAAGCTCACCTATGATTTTTGCTCCCCACATTGATCCATTCATCTTCTTTGCTATCTCTCCTCCCATTTTTTCCAACTCAGGATGGTCCGCAGGGTCAGCACTGCCAAAAGCATGCTCCTTGAAAAACACCATATACTCATCCCCTAAGTAGCCATCAAGTATGATCGGCTTCATTGTTTCTCGGTTCCCAATCTTCTTGTACTCTTTATAAACAGTTAAATCGGTTATAATAATGATCTTGCTTCCTTGTTTTCCACATCTTACGCAACCCAACAGGGCATTCCAAACCGTAGAATCCAGTTCCCAAACTTTGTCCAGCACAATCAGAATTCTCTCTAAGCTGAGGTTCTGCTTAAGCATCACTAGTAGCGTATTATCGTTAAAATTAGTTATGTGGGAACTGTTACATTGCTTTAGAATTTGCTTAAAAATCCGAGGACCAGCACAGTAATGTTTGTCAGGATAACCAAGAAGTGATGATGGAGTGTAAATTTTCAAGGAAAAATGATTTTGCACCTTTGGATCATAGAAACAGTGAAGGGCTAGAGTGGTCTTTCCTACTCCCTGTGAACCAACTATTGGAAGAATATCCACATTACTTTCACCAGCCATGCTTGGTTCAAATAAGAATTTCATAACTTGCTCTCTTTCCTTACCACGATCTATTAACCAGGTGTGGTCTATGTAGAGATATCTTTTCATAGGCCTTTCAGGTTGGGCATTCACCATTTGTAAGAACACACACATATCAATACTTTTCAACATTTTCAGTACATCATGGAGTTCCCTGTGCACATCATTGCCAAAAAGCAATGTTTTGATTGTCCGTTGGCGTTTGGCTCGACTGGAAGGGTAATTAGTAGGCAAATTGCTTGTCCCTTCAGTACTAGCTATCAATGGAGGATGTGAGCTCTGGTTTTTGAAGGTACGATAATAGTACTCCCCGAGGTATGCTGCATCTATTATTTGTGCCAACCAGTCGAGCAACATTTGGTTGGTAATCCGTCGCCCTCTTGCTGCTTCGATGGATGATTTGATTTTGCTAACCTCATGCTTCAGGCTATACAGGGTCACATTGAGTCCCTCCTGCATCTCATATCCGCTTGTGATTGAAGAGACAGCACCGCTTACAACTGTTCCGGCTGCTGCTTCCACCGCTCCAGAATAAAACATGCTTGTAGTGCCTCCCATACTGCAGGTTGCAGTTTCACACTTTCACCTCCTTCTGTTACTGTTTCAAGGAAATTATGATTACTTCTCTTAGTGTGGATATAACTTCGAACAACCAGTCAAACATTCTCTTAGGGGGCAAAAGTCTATTCTATCATCAAATTACATTATGGATAATTTGTAGATTGGCAAAATAGTAGTCAATATTGCCAACTATTGCAAAGAATTTGGCGGACTTTATTGGCCAAACTACTGCAAGACTGTTCTAACTTCTGAGTAGTATATACTACTAAGTACTAACTTGCTGTTATATCTTTTCTTAACTTGATACTTTACAGAATTCTATCCCAAATAATTCACATTCTGTCTTCCCCCACCCAGTGAAGTGCTAGGCTTGTGTGCCGTGCGTGTGCATGCTTGTCAGGGGCTCCTTGCCATTCTGGCACATGCTTATGCCTTCTGTGTGGCGTGTGTAGTGGATAAACCAAGCACAGTACAGGATGGCATGCTCTTTCTGCACTTAGTGTGCTCATGCACCATTTTTTTTCTGGGAAAAAAATTAAAAAAATACTCATCCCATCCGGAATCAGTCCCCCTATTTGTTCCAAGTGCTGGATCTTGCACTGCACCACTCATTTGCCATATGCAGATCTGTGCGTGGATCCCATTTCTCACTTGGCAGTGCTGTGCTTCACCCCAACTCAGGGTGGTGCTGGTGGGGATTCAGTTGGGTTCACAAATCTCTGAAAGTAGGGGAAAGAGGATTTATTTAAGGATGATCAACAACAAGGTGGGGCTGGGCTGGTGCCAGTAGCAGCTATTACTATTCTGACGTGCCATTTGAACAGTTGCACGTGTCTGACCATGTTCGATCACATGCACGTGCGTGACCAGAACTTAGGCATGACACACCGTACCTTGCTCCCCATAACACAGTATGACACACAGATACGTGAGCACGGAATATGCAAGGGCGTCTGCTCTGCTTGTGCCATTTCAGAAGGTGTGCTAGGACGTGTTCGAGTGTGCTGTGTTTTTTGCAGTTCACTGCCCCCACCAATTGACACCACTTTTTGGTGTGTCTTAATCAAAATCAAAAGTAGTCATAAGTTGGACATAGGAGATGAGATTTAAACTTGGTAAACTGTGTAAGTCAAAATAAGAAAAGGCACACCGTGTCTAAACTCTAATATATATATATAGAAAACAAACCTTTTAGCTGAAATTTCAGAGGCACAATTGAGTATGGGCGAAATCAACCATGGATTTGATGGTGGCTATATATAAGCTAGCCTCATTAATCAATTATTTAAGTTTCGCCGAATCATTGCTGCGCTCATATAATCAATAGAGAAAAGGGTTAGAATTAGAAGGAGGGAGGAAAATGTCAACAAGTATTTAATATCAAAGGGCCCGCGCTGAGGACAACATTTTGTAGACATATTTATTTTATGTTTTTGTTTTTGTTTAATTCGGTATTGAGATAACTCATGCGACCAATAAGCATATTTATAAGAAATTGAAAAAAAAAAAAAGAAGATATAATCCCCATAACTAAATTCCTCATTCTTATTATCCCACAGCTCAGTTCAACCCAGTCTCTTTCCAAAATGTCAATCATAACTATTCGTTGGCCTATTTTTCAAACTGTCCTTTTTTACTCTTCCTTTCCCCGCAGCTTCTTGACTTATTAAACATCAAATTTGAGTTCAATAGTTAGCTTGTAAGAGAGAGAAAGAGAGAGCAGTGAAGGGAAAGGAGGAGAGGTGTTCGATGAAATGACTCCACCAGAAATAGATCGATCGGTAAGGTATGTTTTCGTGTGGAAAATAAGGGGCTAAAGATAGGGACATGTTTTTGTCCCATTAATTGAGTGGGCAAATTGTCACACTGACAGCCACATGTTAGTTGCCGTATTGACTGGGAAGGTGGACTGTTTACTTGGGTATGGACTTCTGAAAAAGGCACTTGAGGCTCAAGTGAATTAGATGTGCTCACCATCATTATTGGAATACTGGATGAAATGTGGTTAACGACTTTTGTACATGCGTCTCGATCCTCTGTTTCGGTATACTGGGTTGATCCTCAAGATTTTGAAGTCCGAGATATGAGAAAAGTTTGAGTTCTCTATATATGGGTGTAAACGAATTAGATAGTAAAAAAATAGTAAAAAAATTCAGAAAAAAATGTAAAATTTAGTCTCCAAGCACATATAATATGGAGAACAAGATGAATGGTTCAGATCGACTTTTTAAATTTTAAAATTTTAAATTTGGACCGTGTATATTTCAGCCCATATGCTATTGGAATCACATTAGCCTATATATATATATATATAGCATGGACTACCGGTAGCACTTCGACCTAAATGCTTACGGGGTCATATTTTAGTATTTGATGTTGAAACAATAAATCCAAATCATTAGATATTCAATCTATATTAAAATGTGCTTGAAGACCAAATTTTATATTTTTTGGAATTATTTTACTATTTATTAAGCTGGTTTGAAAATCATTGTTTATTAATGCTGCAGAAATTTAATATAGATTAAATATTTTATTAATATATATATATATATATATATATATATATATATAAAGAGAGAGAGACAGAGAGATGGGCTACGGTGAGTCATGGAGTAAAATGAGTTGGTGCTCTATGGCACTATATCTTTATTTTAAAAATCCAAACAATCGATCCAAACCGTTCAACGTGTTCTCCATCTTGAAATGTGCTTGGAGACCAAATTTTACATTTTTTAGAATTTGTTTACTATTTATTAAGCCACTTTGAAAAATCACTAATCCGGCAGTCCATAATTTTTTATTGTTTTTTACTGTTCAAGTAAAACATTTATTTTCAATATGGCTTAATAAATAGTAAGAAAGTTCCAAAAAATATAAAATTTAGTCTCCAAGCACATTTCAATATAGAGATCGCATCTAACGGTTCGGATCGGTTGTTTGTACTTTCAAAATGAAAATATAACGTGGAGTACAAACGCGTTTTACTCCATGGCTCACCGTAATCAATCTCATTTCTATTTATAGAAAAGTTTAGAGCTTTTATATATACAAAATTTGAGTTTTAATATTTTATTTATTTTTAATATATTCAGATAAGTTTTTTTTGTAATACTAAATTTTTTTTAGTGGCCCTTTGATCTTGGGGGCCGGGCATGTCAGTATGTGTTGAAACACTCTCTGTAAAGAGTCACTGCAACGTGGCCCAACAAAAATTGACTGTGTGAAGCAGAGTAGATTGAAAACTATACATATTCGGCTGGGAACGAAGAGTAGATTGAAATAGAAGTCATATTTCAGCTGAAAAAGAAAAGAATTTTGAAGAATTTTGAAAATAGAAAAAATAAAATTGTGCTTGAATTTTTTTCACTTAAACCCTTTATTTTTACAAGTAGCAGTTCACTCATCTATTCCTATATTTCATTACATGAAATTAGTACATAGTGCAATAAAAAATTAATTTTTTTCAAGATGAAATTAGTTCAATTATAAATAATCTTCCACTCTTTCACTAGTGATAAAAAATGACCGAAATAATACGAGATAGAAGTCTATTTCAAATAACTGTTACTCTATTCGTTTACTATCCACCTATTGCATGCCAACGGAGCCAATAGGAATAGCAATCTCGTAACTCGCTACTTGGCACTGAGGTTGCAGTCTCAAAAATGATAATGAGTTGACTTGGCCGATTTGGACTGTTTTTCTACAGGTGACTAATTGATTCCGATTTTCAGAAATATGCTGAAATTCATTGGTCTCAAGGTGTTGTTTTTAGCTTAACTATTGCAATATTAAGAGTTGAGAGATTTTTTTCTTCTCTAGATACCTATTTTACTCTTTTAACTCTTTCAGTCTCTTATATCTATGTCATTAATTGAGAAAGTTAATACAGGAACTTACTACTGAAATATAGAAATAGCTTATTAGGAAAAATAAAACAGATGCATTTTTTTGTGACATCAACCATCTATTGTTACCATATAATTATAGTACGTATGTTCACGTTTTCGAGATAAAGACCAAGTTAAACTTCTGATCAGCTATTTTGCATTTAATATGTGAATTATGAAGTGAGATTCCAATGCTCGTATTATGAAGTATCGCTATCTATGAAACTTCACTGATTTTCTATTTGAACCACCAGTAATTAATGAAATTGTACAATAAGTATTGCTCTAACAGAGCTCTCAAACTCCTAAAAAAGAAGATTCATCATTATTTAATTACCACCCTTTTCCTTGTATGAATTTTTATAAATTAAAAAAAAAAACACGATTGTTTTTTCCTAAAGAAAAAATTGGAGCCGTCCCTCATTTTCTTTAGGTAGTAGGACCCGCCCCCCCGTTTTTCAATTACTGTTCATCAATATCAAACCAGAGTGAGGATGCAAGCAAATAATGGCTCTTGCCACCAATATGCATGTTTGCATGTTGCAATGCAAACAAAACGTTCATATAGATTGCAATGTTTGACCACCAAAAACTGCACCCCATAATTCTTTCCTTTTTTAATAAGAGGGGTACAATATTTAGGACCAAGAACCATCAGTTCTCTAACAGTTTTAAGTTCATTGCATAGAGAAAGTACCCCTGATGATTCTGTTAGTGTTACCAAAGACTCCAGCTCTAGGTGATTGGGCAGCAAGATGTGCGATATAGTCTTCACAACTGGCGAAAGGTTTTTTCTAGGCAGAAGTTCAGTTCTTACAAAGCCATCTCGCAAGAAGATGGACCAGAATGGAGCATTCAAATTTTCTCTAAGAAGCTCGCCTAAGATTTTTGCTCCCCACATTGATCCATTCATCAGTTTTGTCATCTCCACTCCCATTTTTGCTAACTCAGGATGGTCCTCCGAATCAGCACTGCCAAAAGCATGCTCCATGAAAAACGACATATACTCATCCTCAGAAAAGCCGCCAAGCATGACCGGCTTCACTGTCCCAGCGTTTCTAATGTTCTTATACCGAGTATGATTAAAAATATCACTATACTTGGTATGATAAAAAATATCACTTGCAAAAATGACTTTGCTTCCTTGCTTTCCACATCTTAGGCAACCCAACAGGGCATTCCATTCCGTAGAATCGAGAACCCGAATGTCGTCCAGCACAAGCAGAATTCTCTCTGAGCTGAGGTTCTGCTTAAGCATTGCTAGTAGCGTGTTCTCATCAAACTTAGTTATGTCGGTTATGTTAAATCGCTCTAGAATTTGTACAAAAATTCTAGGTGGGTCACAATTATTAGGATAAGCAATATCTGATAAGCTAATATATATTTTCATGGAAAAATGATTTTGCACCTTTGGATCATAAAAACAGTGAAGGTCAAGAGCTGTCTTTCCTACTCCACCTGAACCAACTATCGGAACAACTATCGGAAGAATATCCACATTATTTTCACCAGCCATGGTAGGTTCAATCAAGAATTTCATAACTTGATCTCTTTCTTTATCCCGATGTATTAAACTGTTGGGGGTCCATGTAGAGGTAAATTTTCATGGGCCTTTCAGGTTGGCCATTCACCATGAGTAAGAACGCACATATATCAATACATTTCAACTTTTTCAATACGTCATGAAGTTCCCTGAGCTCATCATTACCGAAAAGCAAGGCTTTGATTGTCCCCTGGCATTTGGCTGCATGACTAGTGGGGTCAATAAGCAAATTGCTCATACCTTCACTCCTTCAGTACTAGTTACTGTTGGAGGAAGTGAACTCTTGTTTCTAAAGGTACGATGATAGTACTCCCCAAGGTATGCTGCATTTATTATTTGTGCTAACCACTCGAGCAACTTTTTGTTGGTAATCCGTCGTCCTCTTGCTGCTTTGATGGCAGATTGGATTTTCATGAACCTCATGTTGCAGGCTAGACAGGATCACATCAAGTCCCTCATGCATTGCTTTTTCACCCGTGATTGAGGAGACAGCTCTACTTACTATCGTTCCAGCTACTGTTTCCACCGATCCAGAATAAAATATGCTTGTTGTGCCCCCCATATTGCTGTTCACCCTCCTTTCATTACTATTTCAATGAAATTATGATTACTAATCTTAGTGTGGTAAATTATAACCTTGAACAATCAGTCAAATTAAAATGCCTTTCTACATTAAAATGCAAGGGTGCAAAAGTGTTTTCTGAACAATATGGATAGTTTGTAGATTGCCAATGGTCTCAGTATATTACCAAGTACCAACCTTTAATTTACACGTTTTTTTCAGCAATTTGTTGAATTTAGCACAACAAACCGCTGAAAGAATTGAGTAAACTTAATCGACCAAATTACTCTTTATCGAAAAAAGTTTTTTTTTTTTTTGTTTTTAGTAATTTTGGTTCACAAACTACAAGACTGTTCCAAGTAGATACTTTTTTTGTGTGTATAGGTTGGAGGTCAAGACACACAATTATACCATTTCATATCTACATGGGATTCCCAAGTGAGTTTCAAACTTGCGACCTTCAACAAGTAGATGAATTCTCTTTAGCTACTAGACTAAAGGCTAGTTCTCAAGAAGTAGATATTGTTATTGTGTTAAGTTGTTGTTATTTGTCTTGTTAATTAACTTTGTAGAGTTGTCCCAAATAGTTAATTTTTTTGAGTAATATTTACTAATTAATTTGCTGAGCTTTATCAGTACGCAAAAAACTATTGTAATTACTAATTAGTAAAGTGTGAGAAGTTTGTCCACCCCCACTAATTGACACTGCGTTTTGGTTTGGCTTAATGGAAATCAAAGGAGGCCATAAATTGGAAATTAGAGTTTGAGTTTTAGAATTACAAAACTGTAGAGGCAATATTTAGAAGAGAACTCACCTTCACTTCTGTAGTTGAAATTTCAGAAGCACAATTGAGTAAAATGGATGAAACCAAACATGAATTTAGCACATTGATTGTGGCCATATATAGGCTAGGTACTTTAATTAATTAAGTTCTTATCGATCCGTTGCTATGGTTATATAATTAATAGAGAAAAGGGAAGGTACGTATGAATGGAAGGAGATATGATCGAAGATATGTTATAGTAAGGTAAGGAGTGATGTAAGTGCCACGAATGTCAAACAAAAATAGAATACAGTATCCAGTTGACAAATAGGAGAGCTGATGATAACCAAGGGCCCACTCACCACTGAGGGCGACATTATGTACAAATATTTATTTTTTGGGTTATTTTTGTACGAATTGAGATAACTCATTTGGATCAAGAATTTAAAAGTATCAGAAAAAAGATCTAGTCCCCCTACTTAAATTTCCTGAGTCTTATGCTCTTATCTCTCTTCTCAGTCCAAGCAAACATCCTTTTAAAATGTCTACCAAAATAATTCATGGGCCTATTTTTCAAACTTTCATCTTTCTTTCAAACTTCTTATCATTCATTAACAATCTTGTAAGAGAGAGACAGAGAGCAATGACTCGGTCAATTCGATCAGTACTGTTTAATATGATTCATACAGACCCTTGAGCTATTAATTGCCTGAAACAGCGCCTTGTAGTTTCCAGTTTGGTGACCCCTTCAATCTAATAAATGACAACACCGTTGAATTTCTCCTTCTTTTTTGCCCTCTCTTCTAGCCCTATATTCCGAGATTTATACCACAAAAATGGAATAACAGAGGTGCCTGCAAAAGAAATAAAAACCAACAAAAAAAAACTAAATAAGTCTGGGTCAACATATGGAGATCACTACAAAATGTATAGAAAGGAAATTTGGAATTTTCCAAATTATTATTTCAACAGTGATGGATTTTGCAAAATAAAGAATATCAAAAACAAGACGCCTGAGAAGCCTTTCACTGATCTGAGCTGTATGTATGTACTGAGCAGCTGTAGTTCTCTCTATCGTGCTCGAGCTTTTGAGAAGAAGAGCAACTCTCTAATGTAAATTTGCATTTGCAGCGAGTGACCATGTAAACCAAAATCCTATTAGCAAATAGAAGTATATGCTGACTATTTCCCAAAAAATATAAATTTGTATTAAATTTGAACTTGTAACTAGTTGGAAACATTGAAAAGATTCAAATAAGCAAAAAATATCAAAAATGCTGCTGCCTGCCGGCGTCAAAGGGACCAAAATCTGGTTCATTTGATTTTTAACAAAGATGCAATTTGGACCTGAAAAGTTTCTAATGGTTATCATGTCAATCCTCTTCTTATTAAATTGAACCCATGTTGGCCCAAAGCAGCCCATAATAAACATGGATCAAGCACGTGGGAAAATAGATCCACAAGATTCATATCTGATCTGTTTATTGTCATTTATATTTTCTTAATAAATAATACTTAATTTCGTACATTATATGTTCTCCTCAGAAACAACAAACAAGAAACCCATACCTGATATTTCGATTAATTGAATAACTTGACAGCCATTAATCACCAACTGCTGACTTTTTAAATGTTTTCATAGAAAACAGCTTTCCTCTGTATTAG
This sequence comes from Carex pumila, assembly GCA_033356055.1. Classification (NCBI taxonomy): domain Eukaryota; kingdom Viridiplantae; phylum Streptophyta; class Magnoliopsida; order Poales; family Cyperaceae; genus Carex; species Carex pumila. Next base: position 162,614 of record JARJHM010000603.1, read on the forward strand.
TCACAGCTGAATTGCAGCCCAGTGGTTCATTGACCCATTTTTCACTTTGTATCCACTCTCTAGATTCTCTACAAGGCGCCAACAGAATGAATTTTGGAACAAATATCACGAATAAGCTGAAAGGATGCTTCCAGCATTCAGTACTACCATGATAGAATTCTAAAAAACATTAGTTTTTCCTGACTCTGTTATAATGTATGACGGAAGCTGTAACACAACTCTCTGGGATCGTCTAATCCTATGTTATTGTGGTATATATTACAACATAAGAAGAATTGAGTTATAAAATAATTATCTGAAAATGCACAATAAGATATATTTTTTTATCAGATTTGATCACAACTTTTAATATATTTTTTTAAGGTTGGGGACCTGGGTGTCCACCAACAATTTGTATTAAGAGAAAACGAATGTGTATCATGCATACTGACGAAACTGTAAAACACACATTTCTGATGAAATTGCAGGCCAGGGCCAGGGCTCGAGGTTTGCATACAAAAACATGGAATGTTTTATTTGCTGCCACATGCTGGCAAATTTGGAAACAGAGAAACAATTGGTGCTTTGAGGGAAAGAGACCAAACCATCAAAAAGGGTCAGAATATGTGGTGCAGCCGTGCAGGAAGGAAGAATGTGGAGCGGATTCTGTTAACTATTGTCAGTTTGGTCATTTTAGTTTTTCTTGATGTCTTAAGATGAATTTCATTTTTTTTTTTTTCTTGTACACTTGATCGCCACTGTCAAGTTTTAGAAAAAAAAAGATTCTACTTTCTAAAATGATAAGAATTAAATTGAAAATAAGCACGCAATTAAAGTACAGTATATCAAACTGTAGTCTCCGCTTAGCCTTTTTGCCTCTCCTATTAGTTGAGCTCTAGCACTCGCTGATCATTGTTGAATGTCATTGCAATTTTTTTTTTTTTTTTTGATAATGTTGGTAGAAATTACTAATCACAAAAGAAAAGAAAAAAGAATAAAACTAAAATGCACGGGGATCCCCTCCTCTCTGCCCCTTTCACAATTTTCTCCTGTGCATCAAGTTTATTTCCCCTTGCAGTCAACGCAAAAAAAAAAAAAAATATATGATATGATCTCTTTAAAAATAATTCGACGCAAAAATGTGAATAGGACAAAGAAAAGGGCGTAAGGAAAAACTAGATGGGAGATGGATATGAAATTATGAATTAAAAAAAAAAAAAAGCAAGGGGATAATAATATTTTATAAAAATATGAATCTTGGTCTTAAAAGTCATCTCTATTTAATTTTAATGAACAAAAAACATATTTCTGCTCTTCGAAATGCCCTCTGCAGACCGATAAGATCTTAAATAATCAAGGCGCCAAATACCTGCTTGATGTCGTCCACATTACTCAATTGCCCTTCTCAAATTTCAACAACTACGTAAGCTAAAGGTTAGTTTTCCTTGTGTCCAACTTATAGTTTTCCTTGGCGGCTCAATACTTTTTTTGGTCGCCAAAATTTTCGATGGTCGATTCTGATTAAAAAAAAAATGTTCAATTCAGCAAATTTTAGATAAATTTTTTTTTCAGAACGTAAAAAACATTTGCAATAAAAAATAACACAATGAAATCCTACAGAGGTGAACAAAAGAGATATATTATTTAAAAAAAAAATTATAGCCCCATCAACACACGATCCCTCTCGTTTCAAAATTTTGGAAAGTGGACATCGAAAAATGAATTGTTTTTAAAATGTAAATTATCGATCAGAAAGCAGACCTTTAAAACCTGGCCTAAGTACCCTAGTACAAGTCGGTTGAAAGTACGGCCTTGATCAAACATAGTGTTCGGATAGGGTTGGAGAGATCATGCTTACCATATACATAGGAGAGACTGTATTCCAGCAGTTTTCGGATTTTCCGTTACATTTCATCAATATTGCCGAAAATCTTAAGCTCTGTAGACTGTAGTCTGTTCAAGTTTCTGTTTTTACGAGGATCGTAGTTTTAAAGTGCGATCATATTGATTTCTACCGCAGTTTCAAACTGCCATACAAGTTTTAATGTAAATTTAATTAATCCATCTATATGGCCAATATATATATGTCAGCTGAATGTTGTATCAGGAAAATTCTGTCGGTATCCCAATTCAGATATAATATGATTACATTTAAATATTAGAAAGCTAAGAAGCTTTGTGTCTCAGACATTTTTATTGGGGACAAATTTAAATATTGTTTTGGCATCCTGACTGAGATAATATCATGGCTTTATCAAGGAACTCGGAAAATAAATTATTTAACATGCATAGCAGTTCTTTGATCCGCAGAAATTAATTGCATATGCGGTGGGATCGTAGTTTGAAACTGCATTTCAAGGGTAGGACCTCAGACCGCAGTTTTATTCCTGTAGACAATTAGTTAATTGGTTTATTTTTTTAAGATGGTAAAAATAAAAATTTCGTGTTTAGAAAGTAATATTTTGGTGAAATAGCTAATTTAATAAAACACACCCATTACTTGCTCACATAGCTAGTTTCTACATGATACGTTAAACTTCTTAGAGAAATTAAAAAAAAAAAAGAAAAAAACACAATTACTGGTACGAGTTATTATAAATTAAAATATACAAACAGGATCTTTCTTTCTAAGGAAAAAATACGAGCCATCCCCCTCTTGATTTTTCACTGGTCGTCAAGATCCACCCAGAGTGAGTCTCCAAGCAAAGTCCTGCTCTCCCGACCCACAGGTTTGCATCTTGCGATGGAAACACTATATTCATATAGATTGAAATGCTTGGTCACCAAAAAATCCACTCCGTAATTCTTTCCCTCTTTACTAACAGGAGTACAATATTTAGGACCAAGAACCATTAGTTCTCTGAAACTTTTAACTCCATTGCATGCACGAATTATTCCTGATTCTTCTCCCCATGTTACTGTCAAACACTCCACTTGTTGGGGCTTGGGAAGCAACTGGCAAATAGTCTTCACAACTGGAAACATGCCTTTAGTCTGCAAAAATTGTGAGCTTAGAATGCCATCTCGCATGAAGATAGACCAGAATGGAGCATTCAAATTATCTCTCAGAAGCTCACCTATGATTTTTGCTCCCCAGAGTGATCCATTCATCTTCTTTGCTATCTCTCCTCCCATTTTTGCTAACTTAGGGTGGTCCTCTGGGTTAGCACTGCCAAATGCATGCTCCCTAAAAAACAACATATACTGGTTCTCAGAAAAGCCGTCAAGCATGACCGGCTTCACTTTCCCTGGATTTACAAGCTCCTTATACTCATTATAAACAACTAAATTGCTTGTAAAGATGACCTTGCTTCCTTGTTTTGCGCATTTTAGGCAACCCATCAGGGCTTTCCAAACTGTGGATTCCATACAGAAAACACTGCCCATCACGAGCAGAAGTCTCTCTGAGCTGAGGTTCTGCTTAAGCATTGCTACCAGGCTATTCTCATCATAATTTATTATTTGAGTACTGTTACAGCGCTTCAAAATTTGTTCAAATATGTTAGGAAGACCGCGATTATTAGGATAAGAGACACCTGGAGCAGAAATGTACATTTTCAAGGAAAAATGTTTTTGTACCTTTGGATCATAGAAACAGTGAAGGGCAAGAGTGCTCTTTCCTACTGATTCTGACCCAACTATTGGAAGTATATCCACACTATTTTCACCAGACATGCTTGGTTCAAGCAAGAATTTAATAACATGCTCTCTTTCCTTATCCCGATTTATTAACCTGTTCTGGTCCATGTACAGGTAGTTTTTCATGGGCCTTTCAGGTTGGGCATTTACCATATGTATGAATGCGCATATATCTATACTTTGCAACATTTTTAGAACATCATGGAGTTCCCTTTGCTCATCATTACCAAAAAGCAAGATTTTGATCGTCCGCTGGCGTTTGGCTGCATGACTGGTGGGGTAATTATGCAAGTTGCTCATACCTTGAGTACTAGCGATCATTGGAGGAAGTGCACTCAGGTTTTTTAAAGTACGATGATAGTACTCCCCAAGGTATGCTGCATTTATTATTTGTGCCAACCACTCGAGCAACTTTTGGTTGGTAATCCGTCGCCCTCTTGCTGCTTCGATGGCAGATTGGATTTTGCTCACCTCTTGTTGCAGGCTATACAGGGTCACATCAAGTCCCTCCTGCATCTCGTTCTCGTATCTGCTTGTGATTGAAGAGACTGCACCGCTTACTATGGTCCCAGCTGCTGCTTCCACCACTCCAGAATAAAACATGCTTGGTGTGCCCCCCATACTGCTGTTCACCTCCTTTTGTATGTTTCAAGGAAAATATTATTACTTCTCTAGTGTGGTAGATAATAACTTTGAACAACCAGTTCCAGTTAAATACTTAAATTGCCTTTCTACATTATGGATAATTCTGTAGAATGGCAAATAGTACTAAAAAACCACCAACCTTAAATTTACACTATTTTGTTCACAATATATTGATTTATTGCACAGCCAACCATTGAAATTTTTTTAGTAAACTTCATTGACAAAACTACTCTTTTATTGAATATAAAGAGTTCTTTTTCTTGTAATTTTTTTCTAACTAGTTGATACTATTAACTTCTTGTTCCCAAATAATTCACAGTTTGGGGTGGTTTTCACAAATTAATCTGTTTAGCGTTATTGATAAGCAAAAACTATTGTAATTAGTAAAATTGTGATGAGAAGTTTGCCACCCCCACCAAATGACACTACTTTTTGGTTTGGCTCAATGGAAATCAAAGGAGGTCATATGTTAGACATTGGAATTGAATTTTAAACTTACTAAACTGCAGAGCCAATTTAAGAAAAAGCACACGATATTATATATTACAGAGAACTAACCTCATTCACTTCTATTGTTGAAATTTCAGAAGCACAATTGAGTAATTAATACGGTGAAGAAATCAAACAGGGATTTGGCACCTTTACTGTGTCTATATATAGGCTAGGCACTTTAATTATTTAAGTTCTTATTGATGTTGCTGTGCTCATCCAATAAATAGAGAAAATAATAGGAGGGAGGAAAAGAGGATCATGAAGATGCTGATCCAAGATTTGTCAAGTGACACGAAATATCAACAAGAATACAATATCCAATTGGCAATTGGAGAGTTGCATTTCAAATCCATTTTAGTTAACCAGTATCCATGCACCTACCTGGTAAAACAATACAGGCAGAGGCAGATCATTGTATAGTCATTTCTTATAGTAAAATGTTATGGGCACTCTAAAATTGACTCTCATACGCAGCATGAAAATTATATGATTAACATCCATTCTCATTTGACCCCCACACCTTGAAAATCTGGCTACACCCCTAAATATGGTTATATATATCATGATGAACTACCAATAATGATGAGCATAACATGAAGTAACGGCACAGAAACTGTGTGCTTTTATGGAATATTTTGGTGAGATAGGTAAGAATAGGTGACCAACCTCCAATAATAATTTTAAAATGTCTACTTGTTATGGCTATCACAATATTATAAATGCATATTTTTCCATTTGGTGATGGAAGACAAATAATTGTTGGATATATTGCATTGTCATTGTCTTATAATCGACAATTTTGAATCATTTACCTCAATAATCACTTACTATATATAATAAGTGAAGAGTAAGATTTAAGTTAATTTTAACTTGAAGACTAAGTTACTGGCATCCTCACTGGCCTCCCTCATCCCTTTTCTCTTATTCATTATAAAAACCATCAGCACGGGATGGTAAGAACTTAAGAGGGCACCTGCCAGCAGACACGATCAAGATTTCTAATCCTCTGTTTTATTTGATCTATATTACTCAATTATTCTCTTGAAAGTTCTACTATACTCCAGGGGAGACTAGTTCTCTATAATGCTAAACGTAGTGTGTTTCTTTTTTATTGATATGCATTTTACTAAGTTTACTCATCAAATCCAATATCAACTTCCAATGTTTTGGTTTCTGCTTGGATGGACAAAAGAGATGAGCCAAATAGAGAATAAATATGCAAAAAAATTCAATGTTATGATAAATAGGCAAAAATATTAATTTGAATCGATTTTAATGCTAACTCATGATAAATAAGAGTTTCGCACCTTGGATTTGTATTTCATAAGACATTTTAGTTTGATAGGTTTAATTGGATATGTATCTACCCAAGAGAAGTAACCAGCCATAGTTTCGCGCCTTAGATTTTTATTGATATGCATTTTACTAAGTTTATAAAATCCCAATCCAAATATCCAATCAGAGCAAAAATAGGATTCAAATGAAATTGAGGAAAACTATAGTCATCCTATCTGCTTATCATAACAGGGTCAGTATGGGGTGCAGAGCAAGTGCGGCTAGAACAATGCTGTCTCCTCGGTCACTAGAACATTTTTACTTTTTCAAGTTTTTACGTACGAAAGGTTGGCCTCAAGTTTCATTTTAGAAAATAGAAACAATAGTAAAATGACAAAAGGAGATATGATTGATTATCACAAACAACAAAATGGTCAGAAAATCACAGACAATTATGCACTGCGTATATTGGCAGGAGCTTGTAGAATTTTATTATAAAAACAATAGAAAACCACAAAATTTGTCCAAAAAAAATGCGAATTAATATTGGTGAAAAAGCAATAGTAAATACTATGATTTTCATAGTGACTATATATATACTTGATGGTTGTATAATAGTCAGATAAACTGATATTTCAGCCTCAGGAGGAACGACTGGTATGATACAGTTGTACAAGCTCATTGTGATGCAAACTTAACTTCCACTGACCAAAACGAGGAAAGCTTTTGATAGATCAGTACAGAAATTTAAGAATTTACATGAAAACAACTTATAACGGAGCTGAAGGTATAGTGTTAAGAAATAAAAGCTAAAGAAAATAGTAATAGCCTCAGACCGTGAGGATATTTTCCATCATAGGTCCTTTTGGAAAAAATAAAGAGCTCACTGTATAGGAGCTTCAATTTATTTTATTCTTTGTTTAGGAACTATACCGTTACATGTATGTACGGACAGAGATATTTTTTACCGTTATGTAGTCTGGCTATATAAGCCTTGTAACAGAGATAGAGAATACAGCATAAATATAACTTTTTACTCATCATAGCAAGCTCTCCAACAATCCTTATTAATTTCAACATGGTATCAGAGCATATATGATCCAAAGAAAGCTTCCGCAAAATCTCTTCAACCAACAAAAATTAAAAAAAGGGGCACTGTCAAAATGGCAGAATTTCTCCCAGATCCAACCGAAGAAGGTCAAAATCAAACCAATAACCAACACACCACCACAATAATAAGGCATTATGCCGATTTCAATTCATCCCAAAAACTAACCAATATGCCTTTGAATGGAAAAAATTACATACCATGGGCCAAAGCAGCCAAAGTGACTCTCAAAGCAAAGCGCTTGCTCGGGTACATTAATGGCAGCAAGAAAAGACCCATGGAAGGCACTGAAGCTCAAGAGGAGTGGGATATGGTGGATAGTCAAGCAATGACGTTAATCACCAACTCCATTGAACCACAGTTATCTACCTCTTTTTGGACTTGCGAAACAACAGCTGAGCTGTGGCAAGCCATTGAGAAGCAATTCAGTGATCAAAGAAGCCATTCTCAAATTTATCAACTCAAAAACGAAATAGGCAAAATCACACAAGAATCAAGAGATATACCCGACTTAATCGGGCATGTAATAGCCAAATACGAAGAGCTAAAATTGTACAGACCACCAACTACTGACCTCAATGTTCTCCAAGAAAGAGAAGAGATGGACAAAATATACACCTTTCTGGCAGCTCTCGACTCAAGCTACGAAGCTGTTAGAGCACAGATCCTCCTTTCCAAAGAAAAATTGACATTTGATGATGTCACAGCTCGCATCCGACAAGAGGCAACAAGGCGAGTTGCAATGAAAACTGCCGACTTGAACCCAAAGCCGGAGGCTTATGCCTTCTCAGCCCAACACCTCAACACCAACAAAGGAAAGGGAAAGGGGGAGATTGAAAGGTGCTCTCACTGTAAGAGGGACGGACACACTCAAGAGAAGTGTTGGGTACTTCATCCCCATCTTCGACCCAAGAGAAATGATCGGAATCAAGAGGCAGTGAAGAAGAAAAGTTTTGTCCAAAACTCAGATTCAAAAGAGGGGGAGAAAAGGGGGCTGATTTCAGCGAAAGAGGAGACACATGGAGAAGAAAGGGACAGGAGCTTCGGTGCTACTGAGTCAAGTCGAAATGAAACAGAAAGGCTGGATAGACTTGAGTCTATGTTGGCTGCTCTGCTGGGCCAAAAAATGGGCCAAGGTTCAATTCAATTTCAATTAAATAGTGAACACCAAAGCACCAGCCCAAATTATTTTAAAGTCGGTATAGATAATTTGGTAAAAAGCACTAGCCCAAATTATTATAAAGTTGGTCCAGAGAATTTGGTAAAAAACACAGGAAAAACTAGAAACAGAGAGCAATATCAGAAGATAGACCATAAAATTAAATGTTTAACTATAGGTTTGTCAACCAAAAATGCCCCTCAAAATTGTACCAAATGAGTTCTTGATTCCGGTGCTACCGATCACATGACCGGAAACAAAAATTTATTAAAAGATTATCATCCAATCAATGATGACCAATATTTTACAGTGGCCAACAATGAAAAAATTAAAATTAAAGGATGGGGCATGATTAGCATTTTTTCTAAAAGATTTCTTCAAGATGTTTTTTATGTTGATAATTGCTCAGTAAATTTATTATCTATTAGTAAACTTGCCAAAGAATTAAATTGCGAGATTGTTTTTAAGAAAAAAAATGTTGTTTTTCAGGATCTATTCACCAAGGAGAAGATTGATGAAGGTTTTTTAGAAAATGGATTATATTTTTTGGATAGCAACAAGATTATTTTCAATACTAGGAAAAATGAAGATTTAAGTAAACTTTGGCACAAGCGGGTGGGACATCCTTCCGACAAGATACTTAAATTTATGTTTAATTTTACTAATATTGATTGTAGTAGGTGTGAAGTTTGTAAGCTTGCTAAGCATACAAAACTTCCTTTTTGTAATTCAAATACTAATAGTAATGAAATTTTTGAGCTAGTTCACTCTGATGTGTGGGGACCCGCTCTCGTAAATTCTTACAATGGTTTTAGATATTACGTTATATTTATTGATGATTTTTCAAGAACAACTTGGATATATTTGATGAAAACTAAAAGCGAAGTTTTCTTTCATTTTCAAACATTTGTAAATTTCGTGGAAAATCAATTTGACAAAAAAAATCAAAACTCTTAGAACCAACAATGGAACAGAGTTTGTAAATCAAAATTTCTTAAATTTTGTAAAACAAAAAGGTATTATTCATCAAACTTCTTGCATTTATACCCCTCAACAAAATGGTATTTCCGAAAGAAAAAATCGTCATCTACTTGAGATGACACGAACACTTTTATTTCAAAATAACGTTCCAAAGATTTTTTGGTCGGAAGCCGTTCTCACCGCAACCTATTTAATAAATAGGTTACCTAGTACCATTCTAGATTTTAAGAGTCCTATTGAAATACTTTATGGAAAGAAAGCTAATATTGATCATCTAAAAGTTTTTGGTTGCACTTGTTTTGTTCACAAGAATAAAATAGATAAATTAGATTTTACTTTAATTAAAACACTCTTTGTGGGATATTCTCTTGAAAAAAAGGGATATAAGTGTTATGATCCTAAAACAAAAAAACTTTACATCTCAAGGGATGTAACATTTTTTGAGAATGAACCATTTTATGATAAAGATAGAGAAAATCATTTTGATCAATTATTGTCAAATGAGTGGGTTATACCTTGTGTCACTAATCTAGAAAGAAGAGAACTTCTTCTTGAAAATAATATTGAGACAGGTAATCAAGAACTCGAAGCAAATGAACAATTGTTGGAAGAAACCGAAGAAAATGAAAATCATGAAGGAACTCAAGAGGAAGAAATACCCTTGAGAAGATCGAGCCGACAAATTCAACCCTCCACAAGATTAAGGGATTTTGTCACATATTCGGTACAATACCCCATACAAGATTATGTTTCCTATAACAATATTTCTCATGACCATTATGCATTCTTGAATTCTTTGTCAAGAATAGAAGAACCAACCAATTATGAAATAGCAAAATTGGATCCAAAATGGTGCAAAGCAATGGAAGAAGAACTCCATGCTTTAGTGAAAAATCAAACTTGGGAATTATGTAATTTACCAAAAAATAAGAAACCGGTTGGATGTAAATGGGTGTACAAAATTAAATACAATAGTGATGGCACCATTGAACGGTATAAAGCTAGGTTAGTTGCTAAAGGTTATACCCAAACTCACGGTATTGACTACCATGAAACGTTTGCACCCGTAGCTAAAATGAACACCGTAAGAATTCTTTTTTCCATTGCGGTTAATAAAAACTGGACTTTATACCAAATGGATGTAAAAAATGCATTCCTTCAAGGAACACTTGAGGAAGAGGTCTATATGTCCCTACCTCCCGGTCACAAAAAAGAAGGAATTCCTAATCTTGTCTGTAGGTTAAAAAAATCGATCTATGGATTAAAACAATCTCCAAGGACATGGTATGGTAAGCTTAGTTATTTTTTATTATCTTGTAACTTCAAAATGAGTTTCGCCGATTCATCTTTGTTTACTAGGCACAATGTCAATGGTACCACTGTAGTTTTAGTTTATGTTGATGACATAATCATAACCGGAGACAATCAAATTGAAATTGAAGGTGTTAAAAGAGATCTAAAATAAAAATTTGAGATAAAAGACTTAGGCAAATTAAAGTATTTTCTTGGGATAGAAATAGCTCACTCTTCAAAAGGACTATTTATATCTCAAAGAAAATATGTCCTTGATTTGCTCAAGGAAACTGGTAAATTAGGTTATAAACCGGTCATCACACCAATTGACACAAATATAAAACTCAATACCGAAGATGGTGAGCCATTGAGTGATATAAATCAATTTCAAAGACTTGTAGGAAAGTTGATTTATTTAACCGTAACCAGACCAGATCTTTCTTTTGCTGTGAGTCAAATCAGCAAGTTTATGCATGCACCAAGAACACCTCACTTAGATGCTATTGATAGAATATTAAGGTATCTAAAGGGTTCTCCCGGAAAGGGAATTTGGATGAGGAAAAATGGCACTAATGCAATATGTGGCTATTCCAATGCAGATTGGGCCGGTAGCTTCGATAGGAAATCGACAACCGGTTTTTGCACGTTTGTAGGCGGAAATTTAGTCACATGGAAGAGCAAGAAGCAAAATATTGTGGCGCGTTCAAGTGCAGAAGCAGAGTATCATGCCATGGCATCAACCGCAAGCGAATTGACGTGGATTAAGCAAGTGCTGACCGACTTGAGTGTCAAGATTAAAGAACCGATGCAAATGTTTTGCGACAATCAAGCAGCAAGACACATTGCAGCAAATCCAATCTTTCATGAGCGGACCAAACATATTGAAGTGGACTGCCATTACATCCGAGAAAAAATTCAAACTCAAGAAATAGAAACTCTATTTGTCAAGAGTGAAGATCAATTGGCAGATATATTTACGAAAGGATTAAGCGCCAAGGTTTTCGAAAATATTTCGTGCAAGCTAGGATTATATGATCTCTATAATCCTAGCTTGAGGGGGAGTGTTAAGAAATAAAAGCTAAAGAAAATAGTAATAGCCTCAGACCGTGAGGATATTTTCCATCATAGGCCCTTTTGGAAAAAATAAAGAGCTCACTGTACAGGAGCTTCAATTTATTTTATTCTTTGTTTAGGAACTGTACCGTTACATGTATGTACGGACAGAGATATTTTTTACCGTTATGTAGTCTGGCTATATAAGCCTTGTAACAGAGATAGAGAATACAGCATAAATATAACTTTTTACTCATCATAGCAAGCTCTCCAACAATCCTTATTAATTTCAACATATAGCCTGATGCAAAACTCTCCTATATATGTATGCAATCTGAAACAAATTACAATCTATCCAGTGCAGCAGGCTTTCTTATCACTAAAAAGTGAAACTAGAATGTCAAGCGAGAATAAAAAATACAATGTTTTATAAAAACATCACGTTTCTGGTTGACGCATCTCTCAGATAATTAAAGTCTATCTAGAAGTTTCTATGTAACACAGCATATAATTTCACGTACAGCCGGAACAAGCAAATTCTGCTAAGAAAAAAAAAATACAAAGATATATGCTGTTTTACCAAAACAGAAATGACTTCGGCACAGGAACACTGAAAGTTCAAAATGTACAGGAGGCTTAGGCATTAGTAAAGTTTGTTTCGGCCTACCGTGCTGTGCTAGTTTTTCTTTTATATTTGTTATTTCAATAAGAGCCACGGGATGGGATTAGAATTTTTTTTTTTTTTTTTTTTGCTTACTTCACGCCCGTAGGCAAAATACAACATATATCATACATCTCCCAATTACAATTACTCAGTAAAGTTTGCAAAAATAAAGGAAAAGTAAACCTGAGTAGTCAAGGATGGGATTAGAATCAACGGCCTGAGAAAGCAAAATCCGTGGCTCCAACTACAAACCATTCCAGGATGCTAAGTGGCGCAAGGTGGTTGGACCATTGGGATTTCTTTTTAGACGTGTCCACAATGTGTTGTCTTTTCTGTGTCAGGACATGCCGTATTTAAATCTTGCTATTTACATAAAATTTCGATACAACATACTTATGGATAGGGTGTTTATCGGTTTCAAAAATAGAATCGAACCGAATTGATTTAAAATTACAACCGAACTGAAATTGTATTTCAGTTTTTTCAGTTCAAATCAAAATATATTAATTTTTTTTATTTAAAACAATTGATCAATAATATAAACTGAAGTATATTAAGAAATAACTCGGAGTATTAAGAAATAAAATAGGATAATAAGAAATATACCAAAGTATCAAAAGCAATGGATTAAGAAATGAATCGGGATATTAAGAAATAAAAATCGATGCGATCCGGATCAAATTCATAATATATAAAAGTTCGGTCGGTTTGGTTATTTCGGTTTTAAAAAAATTTCAAACCGAACCGAACCGAACCAAACCAAAGTTATAATTCAGTTTTAAAAAGTTAATCGAATAGAACTATTTGGTTCAAACTAATTCGGTTCTGTTCAAAACCAAATAAACTGGACCCAATGAACACCCCTACTTATGGACACGATATAGACACATCTGACATAACTGTATTGGGTCTTTACATGTGTATCTGATACATTGTATTTTTGCAGAGTTTGACTAGTATAATATTACTATCATTTCAGCTTATATAACATTAACTCCAAAATCTACTGAATCGACTTTAAATAGTGAATCCAAACTGTTCAAGCCGATCTACTTCATTAGTTGTGTGTTTACATGCAAGATTTATAATTTTTTGAATTTATTTAGTATCCAATCAAGCAATCAAATGTGTGAGTTTTTAAGTTAATTTTAATACATTCATTTTTCAATATTTTTACGATTTACTACTTGATTTGATAATAAAATAACTCGAAAATATAAATTTTTTGCATGTACATGCATCACTCATAAAATAAATCAGTTTGAATGGTTTAAATTAGTCGTTTGAAATATATTCAATCAATTTTGAAGTTAGTATCATATGACACCGATGTTATACTAGCTGAACTCATCTTTGCAATACCTAGTGGAAATAAATCCGTTGTGATTTTAAAAGAATCACATAACTCTTTGATTTGAAATTTACTCTTTTATTTTTTATTTTTTAGAATGTACGAATCTCTAAACAATACTTATTTTTAATGTACGAAGCTCTAAACAGATGAATAGATGAATTTGGAATAAGAAAGGATTCTTTGATTCTAAAGAATCACATCAGATTTGTATCCTACACTAGTTGTGCATAATTCAGCAGAGTTAGACATAGCTTTGATTAGTGTATTGAAAAGACCCGCCCTGTTTAGACTCGAACCGTCAAACAGTGAATTGGACTCGGATCGTGTTGGACTTTTGGACAATTGGACTGGACCAAACTAACTCAAGTGATGGATTTAGTAAGGATTTGGACCAAATTTTTTCATTAGACCTGTCTAAACTCGATCTGCACTAATCTGAGACCCACCTAGACTGGACTAGACATAACCCAGACTAGACCGTGAAGAACCAGACTCGGACCAGACAAATTCAGACCAGAACTGAACCCAGACCAGACCCGAACTGGACCTTGAACCAAACCAGACCGTGTGAATTTGAATCATAAGTCTAGAACAGATTTGAACCAACTCCTCCAAATTAAACTCACTGAACCTGAACTGTGATAACCCATAAAATCATTGAACTCCCAAATCGTGAGAACCATGGATCGGCCGACCCGACCCGTTTGCAATTCAATAGCTTTGATCAACTCAATCTGTCTGAGTAAATTGGAAGTCGTTCTTATTTTATATTATAAAATTTGCTTGATAAACAATTCAGATTTTTAAGTTGTATTGGTTTGACTGGTTTATATTATAAATATTTTTCAGTTTGTCTTTTAGGTTATATTCGGCTGTCAAGCGGAAATAAAAATGAATTTGAATTCGAAATCAAATTCAATTTGAAGAACCAAACAATGTGCGTGTGAAAAAAAATTGACTATGTCGTGATATCATGATTTTTTTTTTTCAACGCAAACAGTGCTACGCCTTAGATTTTTGAATTGTTTTGATTTGATGTGGGCGACCACATGGAATGAGATGGTGATATCATGATTTTGTTTTTTTGAACTATGCACCACCGATTTCAAACTTTAAAGGTCTGATATTTTTTTGGACTATGCACGTGAAAGTGTATCATATCCGTTTCATATCCGTATCCGTCTCATGTAACGAGTACAGGTATCTCAGGTATGAGTAACGGGTACTTTGGGTAGGGTACAGATTTTTTTTTTCTGATTTTTGTTGGTTTTTAATACTTTTTTTTGTGTTTTCTTTTTTTTTTCTTTTTTTGTTTTTTTTTTTTTACTTTTTTTTTTTGTTTCTTCTTCTTCTTCTTTTGTTTTTTCTGTTTTTCAAAATTTGAATTTTAAAAGTAACGGGTAATGGGTAGAGGATAAATGGGTAAACGGGTGAAGGGTGAGGGTAGAACAAGTAAAGTATGCGGGTAGAACAGGTAAAGTGTTCAGGTAAATGGGTGCGGGTACAGGTACAATGGGTCCGAGTAAGAGGGTTTCGGGTACGGATAAGACGGGTATGAGTTGTGCAAGTTTTTTTCTCAAATATTGGTACCCTATCCGTCTCAAACCCGTACCCGTGTACTCGTTTACCCGTCTATACCCCAGCACGGATACGAATACCTCAGGTAATGGGTACGGGTGGACTGGGTTTGGATAACCTGTTAAGGGTATTAACAAAACTCTAGGTAGATTGATGTTGGCTGATCGTGTTATTTTTCATTACAATTATGTTTTTAAAATTTTGATAAAAAGTATTTATTTTGTCCAAAGTTTTCTGAATGTAAAATTTTTAAATAGAAATTCCTTTTAAGGTCTTTCTCTTATATATATATATATATATGTTTTTTTTTCGTAATGAAGTTCAAAAAATAATTTTAGTATGATAATTCATGTATAACAAAGGGCATGCCCAAAGAAGGTGTTCATGACAAACATATTTATCATTTTTAAGACTTATAAATTTTGATTGAAATTGAAAGAATCACGAACTCTAAATGCATATGTTCTATTCAGTAAAATTAAGCTGTGATATTTAAGAAATTTTTATAGTAAATTTTTTAGTTTTACTACTGTAACAATTTTCACTTGACTTCCAGTGAGGCTAGTTGCAATTAGATCAGAGGAGGATGCAAGGATGTGGCTGAGTTTTTGTAAAGGACGCTCTACCAGCAATAAGGGTTGGTACAGGGAGTGGTACAAGGAACTCAAGGGCAAATGATGCTATAACATAAGAGCTGTAGTAATTTTCATTAAGATTGGTTGCTGTAAACATGTTTATTAATGTATCCCTTGGTAGTTATTACCAAGTTTTCAAAAAAATATATATATATATACACACATATGAGTAGAACTAGGGTGCTCTTAAGCTCACCAAAGTTTTGATGAGCTTAACTCTAAAACTCATTAAATCGATTTCAAATAACAAATTCAAACCGTTGAAACCTGCCTACCTTACATGTGATGCATCTATATGTGAAATTTTTAAATATTCAAATTAATTTAGTATAAAGTCAAGCGGTCAAAATTAGAAGGTTAATGAATTAATTTTAGTGCATTCATTTTTTGAACGTTTTTTGACCGCTTGACTTTATACTAAATTAATTCGAATGTTTAAAAATTTTACATGTAGATGCATCACACGTAAGGTAGGCGGGTTTCAATGGTTCAGATTTGTCATTTGAAATCAATTTGATGAGTTTTAGAGTTAAGCTCACCAAACTTTGGTGAGCTTAAGAGCACCCTAGTTCTACTCTATATATATATAGGGTAAGGCTAAGATGCTATGGGTTGCATAGAGGGCTATGGTGCTACGGCTCAATATTTGAGTTTTCAAAATCTAAACGGTCGATCCGAACCATTCACTTTGTTCTCCATATTAATATGTATTTGGTGACCAAATTTTACATTTTTTGAAAAAAATTTACTATTTTTTTAGATAGATAGAAAATCAAATATCTAAGTGGTGCAGAATTTTTTAGATCAACTGATCTTCTACCTATCTAAAAAAATAGTATAACATTTCCAAAAAATGTAAAATTTGGTCTCCAAACACATATTAATATGGAAAACAAGATGAACAGTTCAGATCGACCGTTTGAATTTTGAAAACTCCAATATTGAGCTGTAGCACTGTAGCTCTCTATGCAACCCATAGCACCTTAGACTTACCCTACATATATATATATATGAGTAAGGCTGGGGTGCTCTGGATAGCATAGAGGCCTGTATGCTACGGCTCAATATTCAAGTTTTCAAAATCCAAACGGTCGATCCGAACTGTTCATCTTATTCTCCATATTAACATCTGCTTGGAGACCAAATTTTACAATTTTTTGAATTTTTTTACTATTTATTAAGCCACTTTGAAAATCGTTGATCCAACAGTGGCTTGCCAAACAATAAAATTAGGAGTTCACCGTTGGATCAGCGATTTTCAAAGTGGCTTAATAAATAGCAAAAAAATTCCAAAAAATGTAAAATTTGGTCTCCAAGCATATATTAATATGGAGAACAAGATGAACGGTTCGGATCGACCATTTGGATTTTGAAAAATCAAAAATGGGGTGGCAGCACTTCGACCGAAATGCTACCGAAAGCATATTAGCCTGTCTCTCTCTCTCTCTCTCTCTCTCTATATATATATATATATATATATATATTATTTTTTTTTTTATTTTTTTTGAAAACTTGATAATAACTATCAAGGGATACATTAATAAACATGTTTACAGTAACCAATCTTAATGAAAATTACTACAGCTCTTATGTTATAGCATAATTGTTTGACCACTTGATTTCATAATAAATTAATAAATTTGACATATTACTAAAAGTAATCAATGCAAGGTGCATTACTAGAAAATTAATACAATATACATTAGTGGAAACAAATTAAAACAATAGAGTAGAACTACGGTGCTCTTAAGCTTATCAAGCTATTCGGTGAATTTGATTTCAAAATTTATCAGATTGACTTCAAACGATAAATTCAAACTGTAAACACTGATATACTTTACGGATGATACATTTACATATGAAATTCTTAATTTTTTTGAATTAATTTATTATAAAAATCAAGCGTTAAAAAAATAGTTTATAAATTAATTTTAATATATTTATTTTGCATAATTGTTTGACCGCTTGATTTCATAATAAATTAATAAATTTGACACCTGAATGCATTTGAGTAGATCGTTCCAATAATTTAAATTCATCAATCTATAGAAAACCTTTAAAGTTCAGCTTACCAAAAAAAAAAATTGATACGTTTATAAAAACTATATTCTACTCAATCCTGATACAATTTTAAAAAATGAAGTAAGATGCATTTTCGGAAATGAATTGAATCTAAAAATAAAACTAGGAAATGTAGAAGAGACATATAGCGACATTCGTACTCCATCCTGTTGTTGTTCCCGCTCTTCCGACTTGGTGACGATGAGTATCCTCCCTCCCAGGTACCTGATTCAACAAAATTCAAACTGACAGCACAGATTTAATATCAGCCGGTGCCTGTTCGGGATGACATAGGGACAGTATTATTCGTGCTTTGAGATTCGTGCCAATTTAAAAATTTCAATCTTGAACTGTCCAGTTTAATTGTTGTCAGTTAGGTAACCAGAGCGGATGTTAATTCCTCGGTGACTCCAGAGTTTGAATTCAGAATTTCAGATACAGTGCAATACATGACTGATGACTGATCTCAGTTTTTAATTTTGTACGAATCTCAAAATGGACTGTTATCTAACTTTTTTTCTTTTGATGAAAACCCTTATCTAACTAGACACCGAACTCCAAGAATTCGTATCCTCTGAGATATCTTAAACTTTGCCTGACTTTATGGAAAATCCAAACCGTTTAAATATGTTCTGCACTAATCTCAAAGCACACATAATACTGACCCCGTACATCACCCCGAATAGGCACCGGACACGTCGGTCACGCAAAAGTTGAGATATCTCAGAGGATACGCACTCACTCCAATCGGTCGGCTGGTAGTTGCTAATTGTGCTTCATAGGTACCTAAGAGCGTTATGGTTTTCGTCACCTCCTGCATTCAATGTGCTTACCCTTTTTTCAATGGCGCTGTCACTCTTCACCTTCTTCTTCACCGTCTTTCCTGGCACACTTCATATCACAGAGATCCGCAGCTCTGCAAGAATTTTTCTCATAATGTCTCTGTACTTACCGATCCTTTTCTCTCTCTCTCCTCCCTTTTCACTTTCCCGATTTTGCTCAATCAAAAGTCAAAACCCTTTGCTTCCCCTGTTTACTCTCAATACCCCATTTATGTTTTGCCTTTTTCACATAAAAAAGATTTGTGGGAGGTTGGATAAAATTCCTAATCAAATACTTGATAACAGTAATGCTATTCAGAACAGTGGAGAACAGCAAAAATAGCGAGACTTCTTTCCTCTTTTAATTGTTCACCTACCTTCTGTTGGAAAGAGAGATCTTTTCTCCTCTTCTGGCCGCTCCTCCTCCCTTCTTCTGCGTGAGGCTGGCCAAAAAAAGGTAATTTCTGATCTCAACATTTTTTTTTCTATTTAAATTCTCTTGTGTTGGAAGGGTTCTTTCCCTTAGGTTTTCCTGCTCTGTCTGATCAATTGAGAGCACAGATTGGGGTTAACAGATTTGTAAAATTAAATACGGTTAAGAATTTCAATTTGATTCAATAAAAAATGTGGGTAGATATCTATGCAAATTTAAGTGGCTTGGTATTGAGTCATTAAGAATTGGGGTAATTCTTGATCACAGATTGTTAGTTCATTTTCTGTTTGTTTAATTTTGCTTTGGGTCATATTGAAAATGATTTGGTTTGGAGTTTCATATTTGAGTAAGACTACGGTGCTATGGGTTGCATAGAGGGCCTCTATGCAATGACTCAATATTCGAGTTTTCAAAATTCTAACAGTTGATCGAAACCATTCAACATGATCTCCATATGAATATGTATCTGCAAACCAAATTTTACATGTTTTAGAATTTTTTTACTACTTTTTTAGATAGGTAGAAAATCAAATATCTAAATGGTGCTGAATTTTTTAGATCAAGTGATTTTCTACCTATCTAAAAAATTAGTAAAAAAAATTCTAAAAAATGTAATATTTGGTTTGGAAGTACATATTCATATAAAAATCATGTTGAATGGTTCGGATCGACCGTTAGGATTTTGAAAATATTAATATCGAGCCATTGCATAGAGGCCCTCTATGCAACCCATAGCACTGTAGCCTTACTCTTCATATTTAGGCCATTTCGGACACTGATTATAATTTTTTTTCTAAAAAAAGTTATCCTGTTTTACAATGGATTATTTTGGATCTTTGTCATGGCAGATATGGGTTTCAGGTCATGTCATTTCTATAGTTGTGATATTAGTTGAGTTCTGGCCAGTCAGTTTTGGACTGGGTCATGTTTGGGATGTACCTGTGGGTTAAATGGTTTAAGGATGCCAATTGTATTGATTAGTTAGTTTATGGTTTTGTGTTATACTTATCAGTGAATGGGTTACTTGAGCTTTTGGGTCGATCATCACAGTCAGTTTTCTGGAGTTTGATTTAACCGTTTCTATATTAATGGTTGGGTCTCAAGTAAAAGTATAATATGTGTTGCTTGATACTGGGCCTAATTTACAGGATATTTTCCTTTGGTTTTTGTATATATAATTATGTGATTGTTATGTACTCTGATTTGAATATTGCCCAGTGCCAAATGTATGGTCTCCTGTTTCTAATGTTTTGACATAGAGTTTATGTTCTTATGTTAGAGGTTCAAAGATCTTATTGGGCATAGCAAAATTTTATTGATGTGATATAAGAAAACTGAAATGCTTAACTTCCTCACTCATAAGAGATGTACAGGCTGTAATATTTTGATATGATGCCTTTTATATTACATCAGATGGGCACTGATTAGTTGTCAAAACCAGAAAAGAAAGCATGAGAGAGATGAGTTCTAAAATATGGATTAGGTGATTTTCATTTTTTTTAAAAGGTACAATATTTGATCAAATTTTCAGCATGACAAGTATTCTTTTCTTTTCCTTGGCTTTTATGATATTAAATGTGGCAATGATTTTAATATTCTGAGAGGACTGGAGTGGATTTTTTGAATGTTGGAATTGATTTTCATGTAAAAGGCATCTTAATAGTTTTGTATGATCAGATTATGATTTTTTTTTTTTTTGGTCAATTCAGATTATGACGTTCCTTATTCATACCTTTTCTAATTGTAGGGACACAATTTAATTGATTCATTCATAGAGTTCTTTTCTCACCTCCTTTGTCACTAATTTGTACAAATCATAGCCTAGGGTGTCTATTCATTTGCTCAAGTTGAATGGGGATCACAGGGTTTCCTTTTTGAGGAAGTGAAATCAATATCATTTCTAGGGTTTAGCGTCAGTTATTCTTTTCAGTGTTTTTGTTGGAAATTGCCTACAAGTCCATAGTTAAACTAGAAATTGAATTGCTTAGTGGCCAACTTCATCTATTTTGAGCTTTCTTACTGAAAGGTGAGACTAAAATCCATGTACATTGTCAGAAAATATTATTCGATTCAACATATAATATGCTGAATATGATTTCTAACATGTCAGGTACAATGAAATCATATTTATCAAGGGCAAGGTGTGTGGTGGTTTCTCGGTCGTCAGAAGTTACCTCCAAAACCTTCTCTGACCAAGAAAACCTGGTTTATATAGTTGATGATTCACCTCAAACAGATGTCGGCGACTCCAAATTGGTTTTCCCACATGTCTCGTTTAACGATTGTTCTAAGAAAGACCTGGTTTATATAGATGATTGTTCACCACAGAGTAATTCATAGCTATTTGTCCATTTGCTGATTTATTTATCAATGTCCTTGTAGTTGTTGAATTGTGAAGCTACATAACACCTGTTATATATATTGTTAATATATTTATTCTTTAATACAGATAATATTTCAAAGTCTAATGCTGAAAAGATACTAGACAACATGTTCTCGAACATGCAGTCCCTCAGATTGTCAAGAGAAGATCAAAATCAGAATCTCCCAAATCTCATAACAAAAATTGAGGCATCTAATGCAACCCAAAAAGGGGAAGTACCGACCTGAAATAAGAACAATAACAAAATCAGGCTAACAAACCATTGCTCAGTCATGCACTCCTCTTGCATCACCAAAGTATCTCTCCATTCGGGACAATCCTGTCAAAACAGCATAGTGAATTCAGAAAACATTCCTGGTGATAATCTACAAAAAGAAAAATAATGAGCTCATAGCAAACTGGATGGCATTAATTACCACCAACGCCAGTGAAGCATACAACATTGAGACGCGTGATGCTTGCCTTGGCAATAGCCTCTGGCGTAACAGAGAACCACCCTTCTTCATCCATCTCTATACCTCTGTTTCCAATACTTGCTCATGTCAGCAGAAAGGGGCCCATCAGTTGCATCTCGTAATATTTGTTCTGAACAAAGGAGAAATAAGTTCCCTCAATTGCACGCCACGCTTCAAGTCAATGGAGGGTGATCTTCACTGACCCTAACAAATTCAAAGTCGGATTCAATAATAAATGAAGAGAAAATCACAGCATTCAACCGAAAACGGTATGTTGTCTATCTGATGTGCCACGGTGGTAAGCATTTAAAATTTCTACGAAGACCTTTTCCTGATGGACTGGTAAGGTTAGATTTGTCAGATCCGTATCCTCCCTACCTGAATCAACACAGTTGAAACGGACGGTCCAGATTTACTCTCAGACAGTGCTTACTCTGGATGGTGCAGGGGGGCAGGGATCAAAATCTGCTGTTATTCTTACAGTGTTCTTGCTATCTCTATTTTTCCAAATCAAGTCATTGAATTATTTTGAGATGAGTGCACAGAAAAGTTTAAAAAAAAATTACTTGAGATTCGTTTCTGAAAAAAATTGAACGATTGGATTCAGAAAATGACGAATAGCATGGTTACTGTTCTCGAGAAGAGAATAGCAGTGGATTTCATTCTGGGGGCAGTATTATTTGAGCTTTGAGATTCATGTCAAGTTAAAAAGAACAATTTTAGACCGTCCAATTCAATTGTACTCAGTCCGATAACCTGAGGGGATGTGAATTCAGATTTGTCACCGTCTTTTGACGATGTCAAATGTCTAGCTAAAATTGTGCTAGTCAAAATGTCAAATGAACTATGTAAACGTACGAACTTGAGTACGTACACTATTTATGTAGATGGCTTGAGAGTTTGAGTGAGGTTACGGATATATTACGGACTAATTTGTATTATGAATTTTTTTATTATAGATTATTTAAAAGTGGTGATTCTGTCCAAAAGAGCAATAGAAAAATATTTTAAAAATATAATTTAATAAAATCAAATGATAGCATAACCCACATTTTTTTTTTCAAAATAAAAATTGTACAAAGAAAATTGATTTCCAAGTGCATTTTATATAAAATTTTCTTTAATAGTTCAGATTGACTGACTATTTGAAGTTTAAAATAGAAATATAGATTTGTGGATTGATATGTAATATGTATTGCCATACCCTCACAATCACTCGCAATTTTGCAAATGATTACCCTAATATAATGCAAATTCATGTCTGGACTTTGAAACAACAAAATCCCAAAGCATCATAATTACCCGCATCGGTTAAATTATCAAGTGCTTCAATCTTCAATGGGACAAATGATAACAAAAATAAATTACTTCCTTTTTCACAAAATCTTAAAACGCGTTTCATTAGTTTTCAAATGTTTGAATTACTATTTGATTTGTCAATTTAATTTTACCAGTGGTATTTAGAAAACGGTCACAATAATGGACATTTGATCTTTTCCTCTTCAAATTATATAGCTTAAACTTTGGTCATACTCCATATCGTATATTTTATACGTGAAAAAAAAAAAAAACAAATCTTTCATTTAAATGTGGAAATCCTGGACAACCATTGCCATTCTAAGCACGGCGCCATTTCTTGACGCCAACATCAAACTAACGCTGAACTGTTTGTATAGTTGTATTAACTTTTCGACTCGGTTTTTTAAATATTTTTCTTCCCTTGTACTTTCGCTTTTTAATAATTTTTTTTTTTCTCAAAACCGAAAAGATTGCATGTCAGTTAGGGCTGCACAAAAATTTCGTAGTTCTTGATTCGATTTGAGTTTGATTCAGAAAAAGTCTGTAATTAATTTGATTCAAAATTAGTTTGTTCTGAAACAAATCAAATCACTTTGGTTCGAATCTTATTCAAACTCAAACTGGATATAATTCGTTCAAAATTGATTCGTGGACTATTTAGATTCAAATCTCAAATAATGCAACTAATAGTTTCAACTATCAATCTTTAATAATGCAGGAACCAAACTTATATCAAAGCTCAAAATTATTTTATTTTTTTGTTTTGAAAAAGTGAGTTTTTCCCACCGATTTCATTAGAAATCAAATTGTCTTACTGTGACCAGTTCCAAAAAAACTGGAACTAGCACAGTTACAAAAACGAAAACAAACCAAGACACAAACTGAAAGCAGTACCACAAAGCCTCAGTTGAACCAAACCAAACATGTACTGGTACACATAACAAACTAGCCAAAAATCAAACACTAAAAAATCCAAAACAGATACTAAGCATGCATAACCAAAACTCAAACAGATAATAAGCAAGCTAAACAACCATCATCTAGCATTAGCTCAACCGCCTAATTGGAATCTCTAACCCAAGCATAGGGGTTATATCTTCTATCGAATCTAAATTAAATTGCGTATTTATTTTAGTATATATTTTTCGGAGAACTAATTTAATTTTAGTATGCCAAATTACTTCAACAAAAGTGCCGAAATATATCAACTTATTATATTAAAATATAAAAGTTGTATATATAATAGAAATGGGCATCAAGAAGTTTCAAGAAGTTTATGTATTATATTTGAGACCTCATTCCGGATGTAATTGAGGCACAAAAACATAATTAATTAATTATGCATGATAATTGGCATTTGGCAATCAGTATAATTTTTGATGAAATAATTAGTAATATAACTTGGTAAAACCTTAAAATCTACATTCCTTCTGCTAATAGGACTTATGCATGCAAGACCCCATTGTAATTAGTACACGACATCAAAAATTGCATTAACGAACTGTTATCCAAACAAGTAATTAAAGAAATCAATTAAAATTGAATTGTCTTGAATTATCAAACAACAAAGTTTTATAGAAAATAAGACAATTAATACATCATTCTTTTAGATAATTTGGTGGCAATAAATTTCATATATATGTAGTTGTCAATTATGATGTAGTTGGTGCAGTAGTTGAATATGAATATGAACACTAGTGCACTAGTATGAACAAAATATTCAACTACATATATGATATACTAGTGTTCATATTCAACTACATATATGATGCACTACTGTTTATGTACTGATGAAGATTTTTCTTCGATTGTCGAGTTCAGAATAAAATATAACTACTGCATGTGGTATGTGTAAATACGACAACCAAACAAAATTATGTTCAATTCTATAAATCTGGTAAGGGCCATGCGTGCTATTTAGATAAGTAATTATTGTTGTCAATTATTTCTATCGAAAAAGAGAGAGAGACAAGCAGAGATGGATAAGTTGGTGTTGCTCACAAATATTGTCGTCAATTTAATTTCTAGGAAATGGTTCCGCGCGCACTCCATTTGTCCTCATCATATATCCAAACACATGCATGCACAAAGATATGTGCGAATATAATTCAGAAGTTATCAAAACAATCAGTCAATGCATTCACTTATTTAAACGTAATAGAAATATAAATATTAAATGGAAATATATATTATATTGTATCCGCATTCACTATGATATATAGCAAATGTAGTAAATTGTGCGAGATTTGCACACAGTGAATCAGTATGACCTAATGCAAACAAATTAAAAAAAAATTGCGAATTGAAATTAAGAAAAATAGCACCAGGCAGCATTTATCTAAATAGTTCAAATACCCTACTACAGATTCAAAAGAAAAATTCAGTTGAATCCCTTTCACAAAATTTGGTTGTTAAACTGAACAAACCACATACTACGTTAAAAAAATGCTATAAACCTTTTACTCATTGTTTTTTTCCCAGTATACCAAACGCCTAAGCGGCCGCGGGTTACAATCCACCCGACTCAAAAATGGTCAGAATATATAATTATGTTTACATCAACATGCACATATAACAGGTTAGAACTATTTGGAAAATGACCTGACAGGACCAACCAAATCTGGAAAATGATGCTTTCTATTTTTCTATTAGCTATATATGATTGATGATAGAGTTGGTTTTGGTTCTCATTTTTCACAAAAAAAACTACTCAATTCTCATTCTCATTCCCACTACATCTATTTTAATTACTTTTAACAGTTAAAGGTAAGCGGGTGTGATCGTATATAATGGTACCCAAAACCATCAAGGTCAAAAACTTAATTAGATATCATTACCAACCAGTAATCTATCATCTAGTGTTTAAACGGATAAGGTCAAAAGATATCGATTGATCCATCGGGCTATATAGATCATGAATTAACACTCCTAAGTCCTAACAGAAATAATGCATTAGACACAACACAGCGCAATTTATAAAGCCGAAATATTCTCTAACTCTGTCTTACGACTGGCTTTGCTTCCTTTTCAATTGCAAAACCTAGCAAAAATAGAGATATTTGTGCTGTCATTCAAACTGGCAACAAATTATATTGAGGTCAACAAACTTTTGTCTCAAATAATTTAACAAATAAATTTATATCATAAAATAAGATCTTAAAGAAAATCAAAATAAAGTATTTTCTTGAAATATATGGTATGTAATTATTAAATCGAGTTTCAAAGAAGGACCAAGTCAAAACTTCCCAATCACATCACATTTCGATTTTTTTTTTTTTTAAGTAGATTAAGCCTAACTTAAGTATAAACTATCCAACAAACAAAAATAGAATTAATTAAGTTCTTCTCAGATACATATAAAAATTGTATTAAACTTTAGTCTATGGCGAACACTTACATATGTTTACGGTGGCACAATTTTTTCTTTGTAATTCATTGTTATCTTTATTTTTCTATGGGAAACAGGGTCCTTAAAGAACCCCAATGGCAAAAGAGATGGAGACAATGCACCACTCAATTTTGTTACCTAAATACAATAGCAAAATTGAGATGTATCCCTCTCTACGGTATTTGAAGAATCGGGCCTAACGGCCCATTCAGCTTCCTTTCAGTTCATTGGAGAACAAGCTTGGTTCACCTTTGGTTTCACCCTTGTTCTACAAGCAGGAATTTAGGATTCATCTAGGATGTTTTTTGTGTAGCATTAGAATTGCTCGCATTTTTTTTAAAATTAATTGTATTTTTTTTTCCTTTGTTTTATATGGTCAAACAATGATGAAAAACGAACGCTTTAAAATTAACTTATTTATTTTATTCTTATTGTTTGACGTTATACTAAATTAGTTCGAAAATTTATAAATTTGACATGTAAACGTATCTCTTATGAAGTAAATCGATTTCAACGGTATGGATCAATGCATCATTGAAGTAAATCTGATAAGTTTTTGAATCAAGCGTACAAAAAAACTTGGTGAAAAATATACATAAGGTATACACCCTAGTTCTACTCGTATGAAAAATATATCATAACGTAGACATTATACTAATTTTATTATTGAAGCATCATAATTTTTTATTTCTCATTTCACATGAAATTCATGGGCTTGATATACATGCAAATTTTAACTAGTCACAATTCATTTAATATGTTGACCCTACATAAGTACAATCTGTCATGTTAGTTTTTCTCATGATATATTTAACTCTAATTCTTGAAAAAGTGATCCACTAATCAGAGAACTATCATCTCAGCTGTTAGTCCCCAAAAGCTGTGACTTAATTGTATTGTTTATGTGAATACAAGATGATAAAGAAGCAAATGATGTGCTGGAATTAAATGCGAAGTTGAGTTGGTAGCTTTGTTTGTACTACTGGAGCCTAAAAGGCCCAAGCAGCCCAACCCAAATATGCTTTCTTGTATCTGCATTTCATAATTTTATTTTGCGACTAGTACTTTTGTTTCCAATCTACTACAAATATTCAATTGATATTATTACTTTTTTTCATAATAGTTTTCATAATTTTATTCAATATATTTAGTTAAAGGATGATTCTTAAGTGGGGTGGAGCACTAATTTCTAAATGTAAATATAACTTAATTGATGCATGCAGAGTGCAGAGGGCAGAGTGCAGAGTGCAGAGGGCAGAGTTTAATTTTATGGAGCACACATCAGCTTACTAGCCATCATTGCAGGCTACCTGTTGTATCAATTAGATCAGAAACATACATAGAAAATGAATCCATTAAATAAAACTTGATTTTCATTTTGTCACTTGATTTCAGAAAGAAAACTGAGCTAATTTCACCCTAAACCCTAGATAATTGTTAGTCAACCACCATTAATTTGTTGTCAATTTCGCCCCTAGTCAAATACCATTAATTTGTTATATTAGTCAAAACACAAACTCCAAACCCTCATTTGACCAAGTTAATCATCATGCAAGACCTAGTAATAAATATATACGTCTGTCTTCTAATTAAGCCTCGTGGCAATGGCAATGGAATATGCATGTGGATGATCATGCAGCATTCAGCAGCGTCTAGGAAATTAATTAATAGACCGATCAAGTTCAATGAGGTTTTTTTTTTTGTTTTACTCTCCGAAATTACAATTGGTCAAATACAAATGACACCAATCTAAATATAATTTATTCCTTTGGTATATTTTGATTTTTAGAAACTTTTATAATAATATTTTTTTGTTTTAGAATTCTAACAACTCTGTATTTATTTTGCAACGGATTCATTCAATACACTGTAGGTTTATTTTGTATTTTTACAAAATAAATTCAGCTATCTAAATATATTAGTCAATCAAAATAATTAATGAATGTGTTAAAATAAAAAAAATATATCATAGAGTCGTTAAAATTTTGAAATAAAATATTACTGTTAAAAGTAGTTGAAATAAAGTAGAAAAATATAAAAATGTAAGTATATATGGAATGAATTTCTTCTTTTCATCCTAACTGTCAATCAAAAATAATAATAATAATAATAATAATTTGTAAAGCCTATACCAGCATTAATTAATTTGCACAACCAAAGCCCAAAAAGAAAGTTGTAAACATTCTAGCTCTCCAAGTTATTATTTTGTGTTTAATAATTAAGAAATCTAAATTACAGATATGAACTGAATTGTGCCCACTATAACTAAGCATGCATGGTCTGATTAATTTTACTTGTTTGAAATAGTATGCATGCATGAGTTATTCTCTTTAGAGCAGTATTGAATGCATGTATTCTACTAACAGTTAGTCATAACGAATTAAATACTGAAGCCATATATATATATATATAGATCTACTAATATAGCAGTTGGTTAGTCAGAATTCACAGTTCAAATTCTTAAAAACGGGGCCGACTTCCTCTACTAATATAGCAGTTGGTTAGTCAGAATTCACAGTTCAAATTCTTAAAAACGGGGCCGACTTCCTCTCATTTGCACGTACAATTAATATATCAATGTGCATGGGTCCTGTCTACCTTCTTTGTGACGTGCAACAATATCAGATTGACAAAGTCAAATTAAGGAAACCTGACTAATGCAACGGCATCACGTTGAACAGTTCATATTAATTATTTGAACTTTAAAAATAGAGATATTGATCCATAGTACATAATGACCATTATATTATTATACTATGGGCTATGCACACACATATATATAGTACCAAGGAATCAACATCTCTTAACCGATCAAAAAAAGCACTGACTTTATAATTTCTCATTTCTCAACACTATAGGATTCAGCAATCTTAATTTCGTGCTTTATCATTGAACCAAAAGGTCATAACTCCACTACTTCTTGTATGAGATTCTATATTTTGTATCATAGATGCTTAATTTTTTTAGCATATTAATTTGAAAGCTAATTGGATCATTGTCAGTATTCGTAATTTTTAATGAAGCACTTATCTGTATTCTAGCTGTTTCTAGCATTGTATTATTTTCTGAAACACTAGAGAATAATATTGTGCTAATTACCAGTACCTAATTAAACTAAATATTTAACTTTTTTAGATGCAGCTAATTAATCCCTTTTGCTTTTGATATATTGATGTTCCTTTTAATTTTTTTGCCGATCGGGGTTAGGTGGCAAAATGCCAATTAACTAACATATTAATTGTATCAAACAAGAAAATGTTACAAGATTGATGTTCCTTTTTCACTTTGTTCTTGGAAAGATATGATATAGGGCTGAATGGGATGAGGTCATGAGGATACCGAGGAATTTAATACATAAGAAAAAACCTTCCAATTAAGTGAGCTGGTATATATATATATATATATGGTGTCTTTGTGGGGTTTGTCTTTCTTACCTGTATCGACGGCTTAATTTCTTGGTACGTATACGTACATGCATTAGTTCAACTATAATGAGATACTTTAATTTTAGTTTGCGAGTCAGAAAGATGAGAATTAAAGAATCTTGTATTTGTAGCAGTGATTAGAGATGATTTATGGAATATATATGATCGTCATTTCATCTTAGAAAACAAAAAAAATCAACATTATTCTTACATTAATTATGTCAAACAACATTTTACGATAATTTCAAAATAAATTGATTTTTTTTATAAATAATCTTATGTTAAAATAAATTTTGTACATAAATAAATATATTTTCAAAAATATCTAAAAATTTATAATAAAAAAACATAATTAATTCATGAAAATTCATACAAAATTCATACAAATATATATTTAAATAAGAAGATATTTTTCTAACAATTATTTTCCGTTACAAAATCATATATATAGTCATAAATAGCAAATCGACAATCATTAGTAGGTAATGCATGCGCAATTGTGAAATAATCGAAGCTCTCACATGGGACCCCTTTCTTCTCTACAATAACCCTTTTTTTTTTTTGATAAATTCAAAAAATTACATATCAATGTGCCTTTTTTCGCTTCAGGTCTAAAAATGTATTATTTTGTCTCGTATGTAACTCTTATTTTAGAAAAAAAAAAAGATTTGTCTACATGTCATAGAAAGGATTTTAGTTTCAACTATAATTGCAAATTACATGCAATAGATATCAAATTATTTATAATTAAATTTTGGTTTTCCCCAATATCTAATAAGTTATTAATTTTATTTATTTATTTTAGAAGCAATTCATAAATATATAAGTAGATGGTGCAAAATGCTTAGATAGTTAAATTTGAGTTGTATATGGCATAATAAGGTATGCATTTGTTCACACGAAAAGGCTTCTGGAGTAGCACACTTTATTTTTAAACTAGCAAAAAATAAAATAAATAAAATAAAACTATTAGATAAGAAGTACGGACTTTGATAAAGAAGATAGTCATATTATCATAAGTATAACTTTCTTTTTTTGCAATTCTTTAAACTCACAAGGATTACAAATAATTGAAAATTTAAGTACATATATATGATTATCAAATATATCTTTTAACAGAGAGTGTGGGTTTAATTTCCGCAACAAGAAGTATCTAAATTGAAATGGTCCGAATGGATGCCAAAGTTAATTTATATGATTTACTTTAAAAAAACTACAGATATTTGTGGAACTTAATTTAAAAAAGAAAAGAAAATGGAAACATCTATCAAGATATATATCATAAATGAGAAATGTTAGATTTCAATTTAATTTTCATATATCATTATCGTCAATATTGTCAAACCAACTTTATTTAACTTATATTTAATTGTAATTGATAATTAAATTTAAATTAATTGTGAATAGATTTTGATTCTAATCTATTACCATAAACCGGTGTACTAAAAATTTACTGTTTGGGTTAGTATAAAAAGCGATGGAAGCGAATGTTGTTTTATATTAAGATGTTAATTAGTTGCATTAGCAAAACAACAACAACAAAAAATAGCATATAAAGTTTTTGAAATTGGCAAAAAATAATTAAACTTAGCCGGAGGCCGGAAAGAATTAGAAATAACAAGATTCACGTGTAGAAAATCACAACTACTAACACATAGCATTAAACGTTGAATATCTTAATTAGACATGAGATAACGATGCCATATGAACTATCAATGACACAAAATACATAATCTTCTTGATGTTCGGGTATATATGCATGGTAAATCAAATGTCATATAATTATAAACCCATATATATATGCATTCATGAGAGATTAAACCGATATTTTGCCGTTCTAATATTATCAAACATATATTTCATTCTAAACAATATATATACAAGTGGTTAGCTAGAAATGAAATCCAATCAGTTGATGTAAATATAAAATTAAAATTAAGGACCGAAAATTGTGTTTGAAAAGAATATTAGAAAAATAATTAAGTATTTTTTCAGAATGACTATATACAAGTGGTTAACCTTCCTGAATGACTATATTTATCAAAAATAAGCTTTTTCAGATAAGTGGAATGCACCAAACAGGCACTTCAAAAATCAAATGGTGATGTAATTTATACAGAAAACTAATGAAGAAAATCTAAAGGGAAACAAAAATGTAAAATGATATGCGCACATTTAGAAGAAAATAAATGTACATAGATATGTGAGATAATTCCAAAATAACGTATAAATTAATTATGTATGCTTTAAAAAGAGAAGAACAGACATATACATATATATATATATATACATTATTCTTGAGACTCCTTTGTTCCTGGGTTGACATATAAATAAATGGTTTGAATGATCCCGTCCGAACTGTCAGGTCCCACCAGATTTGTTGCCTAGAATATAAATTAAAGAGCATAGACCTATCTGTATATATTCGTTAACTGTGAAAATAAAAAAGCTTATTAAAAAAATGGTTTGTAAAAGAGGTAACTCACATTATTTGAGTGCGATAGATATTTGTAGATATCGAATTGGTTGTATGTATTAATTATTTAATTTATATATAAAGATATTGTTTTCGGATTTTATCAAATAAATTAACTGACACTTTAAAAACCGTTCAAAAAATGAAATTATATATGCTCAATCAAATTATTCTAATAATCTTGTATCGGTTCCAATTTACTAGCTTAAATTCGAGGTTTCCAATTAAAATCTGGTTCCATCCGATTCTGAGGTGGAATACAAGATTCTATAATATCAGTACACAAAATAAAAACCCAAGTCAAGATGACTTGAAATTCAAGATGCATATGATTAAAAACCCCTTGCTCCCTTTCCTCCCAGTCAAAATGAATTGTCAGCACTTAATTTGATCCCTTTGCTAGCTCCGTATGCACCAAACAAGTAGAATCCGGATTACTAGGTCCTGGATGCACAATGCGATTGAGGCAGTTGTAGGGGATTTCGGGTTGGCCAAGCTGCTTGAGTTGAGTTGAGTTGAGTTGAGTTGACCATGGAGAGGAGACTCCCACTTCACAACTCACAACTGTTGTCAGAGCCACTGTGGCCCACATTGGTGGCCACTCATACTATTACAAATTTCAAATGGCCATATACAAATATACAATGATGAGTAATTCAAATATTAATTCTTTAAATAATCATACTATTACTATTACAAATCTTTTAATTTAATGTCGACTGCATAATACTACTTTACATGGATGTATTTAATTTAATGTGGCCACATTTAATAGCATGCCGATTACAATATTTCCATTCAATAGGTAAAATTATATTTTGTTTAAATAAAATAGTCTATCTATTGATTGTTTTAATAACATAAATTCGAAAATATCTTAATGCCTGCATGAGTTGGTTAACATGAATTCGAACATAGTAAGAGGAACCTCATGATATGATGTCAGTTAATATAAAAAAATTATTACACTCCTCTCTTCATGGAAGAAATTGTGTTGCAAGTGTTTTTACGTTCATAATTTTTACTGTCCAAAATTAGCAATTAACTTTGAAGACTATAGAGACCGTTGAGTATTTTGGAGCAACACAACGATATTGGTAAAGTAAATCCAACTGACGTATACTTTATTTATTTATTTATTTTATTTTATTTTAACCCGTACAAAGTAATTCATGAAGTTCCTTTTGTAAAAAAGTTGTTAAAATTTGTAGGATGTAAACAAAATTGTCCTGTTGGACTATATATAATTCTAATTTATTAACATTTCTTCATCCATTGGTCTTTATGTTTTTTTTAGCGTTTCTACTTGTTTTATAATAAAAAAAAAAGTAGTTATATGTATATCCAATGATTTGTGTACATATACATCGGAATACATAATCAGTTGTTTGATTAAACTCAATTGTACTGGGCAGATTCATTTTGTTAATAAAATAATATTTATTTTATCACAGTAACATTATGTTTGGGTCCATAGCTGCAAAAATATTTCATTAAATTCTAAATGTAATTAAAAAATTGAAAAATTTGGACCTCATTTTTAAAAATATCTCAGTATTTTCATAATATCAAATATTTTATCATTGAATAATAAATTATTCCTTTTTGACTTTTGTGGACCGGAGCTGATGTGAATAAATAAAGGTGCGTGCAGGTGTTGCTTTAATTTGTTTGATCTGGCTTATGATCAGTTTTTCTTCACGAGTAAGTTAACAAAACAAAAACAAAAATATATTGTTTGACGACTTCGAACTCATTCTCATTCCTGCCCCCTTTAATGGTTAAAAAAAGATTTATTCAGATTCTTTCAATTTAAAAGGTCTCGGAGAAGAATTTGCTAAATCCTGTTATTTCTCAGCATGCTTCAAATCTAGGGATGCACAAAAAGTGTATGATTTGAAACTCAGTTCGGAATTAATTCGGATTCAACTCACTAATAACTCGAGTTTACTGACTTTGTTGATTTATGAGTCGAACTCAAGTTACCCCCAACTCGGTTCAGAATCAACTCGGATGTTGGACTCATCACATCAAATCTAATTCATATATTTCCAATTTTTGAGCCCCCAACTCAGTAATTATGTTTGGTAATTTGATAACTGTGTAATGTTTTGTTAGACATCGTAATATTTGATAATTTAATGAACTATGTACTATTTCTTTTGTTTTGTTAATTTATTAGACTATGTATTGTTTTGTTAGACTTTATCTAAAATTATGTACTATTTTGGTATTTTCATAATTTTTAATTATGTGTTGGTCATTATCTCATTATATATTACATTCGTCAATTGTGTATTATTTTGGTAAACTATGTAATTTTTTTTTGTTAGAATTAAATTAGACTATGTCACTATGTACTATATTATGAGTCACGAGTTGACTTGCTTTGACTTTGAGTTACTCGTGAGTTAATTCTAAATTAGAGTTTTTAACTCGAAACTGAATTAGCAACTCAGATTTAACTCAGCTCATGAGCAGCCCTATCCCAACCCATGAGTTTTGTACTAGATAGCTGTAGATAACTAAGTCGTTTTGTGAGGCGTCATCTACCTAACCAATGATTAAAAAAAAGATAAAAACTACCTATCCATAATACACTCAAACTGTATAAAATTGAACTAGTTTGGTACATATTGAATTAGAGTTATAACAAAATCCAGTAGCTGCCATTCCACCACACAAGATCTATAAATATGTAATCCCGTGTTAAATTTTAGACGTATACTGTTAACAAATTTATAAAATATAAATATTAATGTTTTACATAGTACTATAGCCTCACTCTTTAGTAAATTATACAACAAACCGTGATGAAGCTAGGTATCAGACTTAGCCTATTTTGATTAAAGTTTGTCCAGTGATAAAAGGTCTTGATATTCTTATTTTGCTTTTGTTGGATCATAGTCTTTGTCTATCTAACTGAATTAAAAATATACTTAGTAATTTTTTTTGAGGTTATTTAGTCAAATATTATGCTTATTGTTGACCAGTTTCACATGCAATATAAAAAACAAAATATTAACCATAAAATGGACTTCTCCATTTATGCATACACTGGAGGCATCTCAATCAATATAGAAGATACCTTCTCCAATGAATAACCGATTCATGTTTTATATTCCATTTGTATTTTGTTTTACATACAGCTCAATTGGATTGTCAGAGAGCACGGTATTAGAATGAAATGTATTGGCTGATGCCTATCTAAGTTGTAATTCCTTTTTCATAAATCAATATAGAAAACATTATACAAAAACCAAATCTCTCTCTCTCTCTCTCTTTTATTTCATAATATCTTTTTTCTTTTCTTTTTTTGGTTGGCTTAACAAAACAATAAAATTAGCAGTCATTGTTGGATCAACAATTTTGTAAAATACTTAATAAATAGTAAAAAAATTCAGAAAAATATAAAATTTGGTCTCCAAGCACATATTAATATGGAGAACAAGATGAACGGTTTGGATCAGCAATTTGAATTTTGAATTTTAAATTTATGGACAAATGCACAAACCCCCTCCATACATTGCAATGCAC